>CM039473.1:9791256-9815524 GCA_022433065.1 Begonia loranthoides
CTGAAATCCCAGTTCTACCCGGTACCGGTTCAATGGTACCGGGTACCGTGGACCGGTACCGGGTAGAACCGGTCCCTATAGCACCGGACCGGGTCCGGTCCGGTGCTACATGTACATGTACCGGTCCCGGTACCGAAAGGCCGGTTCCGGTCCGGTTCTTCGGTACCGGGCCGGTTCTGCACACCCCTACGTATCAGCATTAGTATCAGCCAACGGGTTCTGATTTGCAGAGGTCTACTGGGAATTAGCAGAGTTTTTTCTCTAACCCAACTCCTATAAGATCTACTAGTCAGATGGCTAGATTGGTCCCCGGCTCATCCAAGGATTGTTGTGGTAGTGGTAGAAAAGGAAAGAAGAAGATGATTGGTCATGCTTATGTTGTTACTAGGTCTAAGGCTTTTGATCAAACTGGTCAGGGTGTTATTGACGATACAATCTCTTTCTTTACTACTACTACTCATGTATTATTTGATTCTAGTGTGACACATTCCTTTGTTTCTATATCATTTGTTCATATTTTAGGTATGACTATTAAAAAGTCATAAAATCCCCTAATATTGAATACACCTATGAATAAACAATAAGGGATATATCTCATTATCCAATTTGTTGCTCTCATTGTTTGCAAGCATGAACTATCGGTTGACGTGATAGTAATACTTATGAATTAGTATTGCGTTATTCTAAGTATGGATTGGTTAAGCTGTTATAAGGATAAAATTGATTGTCATTAGAGGAATGTAACTCTTACATTAGAAGATGGACGAGTTTTAGTTTCATCATCCAATGCACATATGTTGTAATACCCTAACCTTTATATTGGAATTTAATAAGGATAAATTAGAAAATAATTGATGTATTACCAAGAATGTATTTGTTAAAATATAATTTATGAGAATTTATTTTATGATAATTAGGATTAATTTGGAAGAAATATTTTGGAATATATTTAAATGGAAAAATTATCACAGATTTGTATTTTTACACATTTCAGTCGAGCGCGGTCGATGTTGCGATGAAGTGCCTCGTTTGAAAACATATTTTGGTCATTCCCTGCATTTTGGGACGCGACTAGACGACAATTCATGTCTGAAATTGTCCCATGTCTGCAAAATGAGTTTTCAGACAAGTCGGGACACATGTGGACGAAGGCAGACGAGTAACGTTTGAATCTATCCAATTTTGTCGACTTTTCGGACGAATACGGTCCAAGGAGCAAATGTCTTCCCTCGTCTGAAAAATAAATTTAAACCAAGAGAGAAATATGAACTCAATCGGTTTGGTTCGGCTCGGTCCGGAAACAATTATGTGGCTCAATATTAGTTAAAATAGATAAAAAGAAAATGAGATTAATTGAAATAATTAATTAGGGAAAATTTAAATAAATGGAAAGAGGATGATTTAAAATAAAAGAATAAATAAATTGGAAGGAAGAGTAAGAGAATCGGTTGGTTGGGGGAGGGAGAACCGAAAAGTCGGTTCGGTTCGGTATGGATTTTAAATCAAATGGCCCACGACCATTTGAGAGAGAGAGAGAGATCAAAGAACAGAGAGGGAGAGAGCGAAGATGAAGGCGAGATTGAGAAAAAGAAGCTGTCGACGACGAGGGAGCTCGGGCTCGGGCTAGGTGCTCAGCTTCGCTGTGTACTGGTAGTGGCGACTATGGTTTAGGGCTCGGTGTGCCGCGACTTGTAGGGATGAAATTGGATTTGCGAAAATGCCATTCCGAGGTAAACTATTAGTTGATTCTTTATGCTCTGTATTTTGGTGTTTTAGGGATTGGACGAACTTGTTGGATGAATTGCTAGACGAAGTCAGTGGCAAATTTCAGAGATAAAAATCGGCAGGGGATTGTGGCCAGACTATAGACGGGCTTCGGCCAATGCTCTGCTGCCTATGTTGACCAGTTCTGTAGAGGTGAACCCAGTTCCTTTTATTCTACATGTGATGAATTGTGCAGCTCCTCTGTCAAGTCTTACACATGGTGATGGAGCATTGGGCAACCCTCATTGAAGTGGGTGATTATCCATAGGCGTTGTTGTCTCTTCTGCCTATAAATCAATGGTAGTGAATATTTGAGGCATGAGGGAGGATTTTTTGCTACTGCTCTTGGTTCCCTTGTGGTGAGCTATTTGGAGAATTGGAGAGTTGTGGCCAAAAGATGGACAATGAGGAAAACAGTGAGGAAGACGAGAAGTGGTACGAAACTCCTGTCTTCTTTGCCTATGCCCTCGGGTTCCTCTTGTATGATGGTTTCCTCCCTATTTTCTTTACAGACTAAGTTATGTTAAGAGCATGAAGATATGGTGTATTGTTACTTGAATTTAGTTCTGTATGTTGGATATGTCCTCTGGGAGTAAATGTTGCCTTACTAAAGTTAAGTTTGTCCTTTAGCTTGATTATTGCCGAGACTATTGAAGTGATATTCTGTTGGTCAGCTTCTACCACTTGAATTATAAGTTAAGATTTGGAAATTGTCTCTAACGGTTGAGGCTTAATTTATTGAAGTTATTCTATGGGATGGCCTGTTAATCCCTGTTATTTTGGTGCTATTGGTCACTGCTATGTGTGGCTGTTTAAGGTGGAAATATGAACTGTTTGTGTAAAGATAGAGGATTATGTTATGTTAGATGGGATTAATGGACATTGTTATTCGATGATTTAAGAATATGTATGTGCTCTGTTAATGGATGTTTGATTCCCTACTTTGTTGCTGCTTGATACATACTGGTATATATATATATATATGAGATGGTGAAACAGAATAAATGATGATAAAATATGCTCTGAAATTAGGATCTGTTAAGTGAGTGGTTGGACCCCTATATAGGAAATAATGATATTGTGTTGGTGGAGCATAATCAACTATAGAAGTGAAGGTGGCTATATGTGATTTTGATGATTACTTATTTAATGATTTTAAGGTATTTAAGGAATAAGGATAAAGTGTGGAAAAGCGTTTCAAGAGCCAGGTAAGTTGATGTGCATGTGTTTTGGTATTCAAACACTACATCGCAAGAACTAGGATTGTATGCTGTATCTTCATTAGATTTAGGTTCTTTTAATGACTTGTTTATTGCAAGGTATTTATGTGATCATGTTTGAGAATATAGGACTGTATGCATTCATGAGGATATTGTAGGACATACTTAATATTTGTAAATAGGCATATGGGGGTTCGGGAGAATTAGTGAGTGTCCATCGGTGGTGACACCCTCAATGGGGTACCTATTCTTATGTAGGGAGCAGAGGTACAGTTTCCCAACATGGACTCCATGGTTCATCCTTTCTCTTGTACGAAAATCCCAAATGTCATCAACAAAAATGTATGGAGACGACACGTGGTGACACTCCTATTGGTGTGTCTCCTCATCAAAGATACAGTTAAGCCACGTGACCAATTCACGTATCCATCTCCTGGATTAACAGAAAAGATACGGTTTTTTTCTGTAATGCTTCGTATGATCGTGCATCACATCTCCATTGTATTTCATTTTATTACTTACTGAGTGTTAGACTCATTGGTTTAAGTCTTGATGATGTAGGTATGTACGAGCAATAGAAGAACAGGTCAAAGACAGTTGGTGAAGGATTTGCTCAGGTGGATCTTATGGCTGGCCAGGCTAAAAGATGTAAGAAAGAAAAAAACGTTTGTAAAGAGTTTTGTATTTAAATCATAAAGGAAAATAATTGTATTTATTATATGTTTTATTTCTTCAAGTTTTCCGTTGTGCTTTATAATTAAGGTTTTACTAATTGCAAAGGTTTTAAGAAAAAAATTTCAATTATTGTCTTTGAAGTCTTCTGTTATTTTTAAGAGAAGAAAAGTTTTAAATTTTTCTCGATTTTTAAATGTAAGAAAAATCGGGTAGATATAGTTGGTATTAGAGCGCCCATGTTTTAAAACCAATTATGTATGCTGCCTACCAGCACAAACTTCGACGTGAAAATACTCCATCGACTGTAAGTATTATAATTAATTTTTTTTCTTTATCTAATTATTTAAGTATTTGTTTTGTTTTGCGATAAAAAAGGTATCATGGCTAGAGTACATGGATGTATTGGACAAGGAAAAATTTACAAAAAAAAAAAAAACACAGAAGAGACTATCAATCAGTTGACTCAGTTGGTGGGACGAAAATCTCGTCACTTGGAGAAATTTATGGAAAATGTAAACTAGACAATTTGTTATGATTATGTAAACTAGACAATCGGTTGACTGTCAATATGTGAACTAGACAATTTAGCTAGGTCGTCTACACTGTAAAGAATCAGATAAGAGGGTGGATTTGTTATGAGAAGGAAGAACATTGAGGGTTAGTGACTAAGCTAAATTATGAGGACGATAATTAGTTAGTTAAGTGCTTATCCACTTTGTCAGGATTATTAAGAAGTTGTAGAAAGAGTGTTTTGGACCTTTAGTACTAGATAAATTGAGTACTTGATATCGTGATCACTACCCACTTAGTTAAGTTAAGAATCTACCTTAAATTAGGTTAAGAAATCTGTTTCGGTTAAAACAAGGAACTGATTAGTTGTTGTTTCCTTTATAGGCTAGATTTTGTCATGTACTAGAAATTTGGAAATATAATCTGTTTGTACAACTGGCTTGTATTAAAATTGAGGATGAATTTTGAGATGGTTAAGATATTCATTGTTTGCCATTTTGAGTTGTAGTCTAAGTTATGTTAGGAATAATATCTTGGTGATTGGTTAAGTTAGAAGAAATTTAAAATGAATAGTAGAATCTGTGTTGGATTTGGTTTGAGTTCTCTATCTCAGATGAGACCCAATAAGGAACAATTAAAGATGTGACTACAATGATGATAATAGAGTTAGAAAAGAGCCGTTACGACGAGGACCTTATTCACACCATGTAGACATGTAAGCTAATAGGATTTACTCAGCTTCGGCTGGAGGGAACGATTACGGTTTATGTGCATAAGTTGGAGCATTGTCATGGTTGCCTCGAATCGTGTGAGAAGTAATGACATAAGTTATACTAGTTTATGCAAGGACTTAAGATAAAGATTTATAGAGGTGTAAGATATGGTGGAATGTTGTGACTTAGAAATTGGTTGGGGAGTCCGTATGTGTAATGAGTTAATTACTACCTCTAAGTCATATTTCAATTTACTCCTTATATATTGATGAATTTTGGAAACTGTTAGGTCTAAAGATTTTGATTTATGGATTCAAGAGATTCCCTTGAAATAGAGAGAGAACATGATACATGCTAGTTAAATCATAGGATAAAGAATCTGTCTAAGAATTTAGGTGGCACACTATATGTCCATGCATAGACAACATTAATTATCGACTTTGATTGGAAGTTAGAAATATATGATTTGGAATGATTTAGTGTCTGTTTTAAGTAGGAATTGGATATAGAAACAGATACAGAAACAGAAATGGACACAAAAACAGAAACAGATACAGATACAAAAACAAATACGGAAACAGAAACGGATATAAAAACAGAAACATAAATAAATACAGATACAGAAACATATATGAAAACATAAACAGATACGAAAATAGAAACGGACACGGGAATAGAAACGCAAACAAAAGCAAAAAGGGAAACGGAAATGAATTCCCAGAAACGGATTTTTAGGAAGGATATGGATACAAAAACAGATACAAATACGGATACGGAAACAAAAACAGATACGGATACAAAAATGGATACAGATATGGATACGGATATGATTATAAAAATGGATACAGATACAGATACAGATACAAATACAAATACGAATACAGATACAAATATAGAGACATGTATAGATATGGATATGAATACAGATACAGAAACAGATACGAGTACAAAAATAGATACGAATACGGATATGGATATGGAAAGGGAAACAGAAAATGGTTATGGAATAAGGATTTAATAGGAGAAATAGTCAGTAAACTAACTGGGGAATCGATACATCAGATTTGATCTATAAAACGAAGAAATCATTAACGTACGATTACCAAAGATTTTAAGTGCTAATGGCTACAATGACTAAAGACGCTATGGTTTAAATGTGAGGTTTATGATCCAACAAGCTCGGAGGGGTGGATCAGAATTGTAAAGAGCAGGTTTGAGCACGCTAAGGTCAAAAGAACAAAAGAAAGGAAGTAATGTGTGCCGAGTTTCAAGTCATGGAATTCAAGGAGAATAATGGGAACGTAATGAAGGAAATCAATTCGAAAGATGTTTTGCAAGTTTGAAGCGATGTTTTAAGTGAAGTGAAAATGGCTCTTTCTGTCCAAGATTTGTCAGTTTGTAACTTAAGAAACAAGAAATGGTTGCCTCAAGGGTATATTCCATTGTGAATAAGGCGAATGATGTAAAGATATTGGTCAAGAGAAACATAATTGGAATAAGTGAGTTATGATGCCCCGTTAGGTTCATAGTTGGATTATGAGAAGGATTGAAGTCAATTGGAGATACTTAAAGTTATATTGGGCGATATCAATTGGATTAATAGTCAGTGGAGGTAGTAAGAGGAAATATATTTGGACGTATTTGGATATTATAAGGGATGGGAGCTAGTTAATAATAATGTTAAAGATATAGAATTTATTGGAATTAACATGGGTAATTTAAGACATTAGTCAAGTAAAATATATTTGGAAATCTAAGTTTGAATAGTTTGGAACAATAATTTATTAAGAATATAAGTATATATATATATATATATATATATATATATATATATATATATATATGTATATAGTTTAGAATATGTATACTTAGAGAAAAATATAGTAGATGATTGTTTGAAGGGGTGGTTGATTATTGTGGTTGATTGAGATCAACCGATGTGATCAATATGTAAATAAGAAAATGGGTATTGATTATGGGTATTGAAAAGTGCGGTTGAATGTGATCAAATCAAAGAAGAAATAATGTATATATTCATGCATGTCACGTTAAGGAATAACGTGAATAAAACATAATTCTGAAGATGGAATGAACTAATCATATTTGGTGCGACTTGTTCGGGTGATTCGAAGAACACCTCTCCACCTAAGTGATATTTGGTGATTTGGAGAAGTCCCTCAGCCGAGTGAAGGATCCGCGGACCAGCTTGGTGCTCCGAGTTCTATTCGTTCTTCTTGAAGGTTCTTGCTATATTTTTCACCTAAGTTTATTTCTCCTCTGTTTTATGAAGTTTTGAGTGATATTTGGTGATTTGGAGTCGACATCTTGGATTTCTTTGAGTTATTCCAAGATTACCGCAAACTCTGGAAACCCTAAATCCGAGCAGCGACTTCTCCCATGCATAACTCTATGTGTGTCGGCTTTGAAAAGGCTTTTTGGAGGTATTTTGATATAGGTTAATTGCTATTTGACCTATAAATTTGAGGTCCAGATTCTGTATGCAACTCGAGTTACATTCAGTCTAATTTCAGTACTCGGATTTTATGGCTAGCAGATAAATTCTGAACAGCTTGTTCCTTTGCCCATATCTCTGTGATTATTCCGATTTTGAATCTGAAATTTTAATGGAGTAATGTATTTTGGAATACGAAGATTTTGATACCAATTGGTATGATTTGGATTGGAAGTCATCATTTTAATGCACGTTTCCTTGCTTGTCGCCATTCCTGATTTGAGAAAACTGTTTTTAGGACAGAACCTTATTCAGTGTATAGATTGTATTCCATAATGAATAAAGGTACTCTTTGCTCCGAGTGCCTTGGAATCGGGCACCATACTTCAAAATGCCCGAATCAAGAGAGTACTATACCAAAGGATTGTGTGGTTGATGAGAGAAGCCAAGTTGACTCCATGGCAGCCACTAATGAAGAAGACACCTTGAAGTAGAGACTATTTATGCTCCCGAAGGACCACTATTCGTGATGGAGACTCAAGTGGATGAAGAAAATTGTCTCCGGGTAGTTGAGGAAGAGTGTTTACAAGTTGAAATTCTCAAGGATGAACATATAGAGAATGGAGATAGTTGAATGGCAGCAACTAAGAATGCTTTATATCAAATTTTGTTCTTCATGAAGATTGTTGCCAACGGTGTAAGCTTTCTAGAGTATACTTTTGTGGGAAATTTGGAGTTTGTTTGCTATGTCAAACACTGCATTTACAAAGAGAAAATCCCAGCCTCGGACCCCTATTCTTTGTGTGTTTATTACTAAAGTTATTTTTGTAATTTTACAACTCAATTGCCCTAATTTTTGTGTGGAGCTTATAAGCCTCCCTTACGGCTATTTTGAACCAGTTTTAGAAACCCAATTTTGCTGCTGCAATTTGTGTGAGGAGTTATCTCCAAACCATCCTCGGTGCTTTGATTTGTGTCACCCACGGATTCCTTCACCAAAGCTCCTCCTCTCTCCGTTTCTTGCTCGATCTTGGAGAGGAGGTTCTAGTTAGTTCTTCCAGCATTTCTTCAGGGAAATGTAAGTGAGGTGTGGAGCTAGAAGACCGAGCAAAAGCCAAGAAGGAGTGGAGCTAGTCGCACATCTCGGGCGTTTGAGGTGTGGAGCTAGTCGCACATCTCGGGCGTTTGAGGTGTTGCAGACCTTGTTGGTATTTTCTATTTTGTTACTCTTGTTGCTGAGTTATTTGGTGAATGAAACTCTGGATTTGGGTATTCTTGAATGTTCTTTAAAGTTTTGGATGCGTTTTGTTGGGTTTTGGATTCGAAATATTGGAGTTGTACTTAATTTGTTAAAAGTTTGCAATCTGTTTTCTGCAGTCCGATTTCTGAGTAGCATTTTGTTTAAGTTATAACTCTGTTTTTTTTTCGAATTTTGTTCTGGATTTTTGAGGGATTGAAGCCTCGTGGGTTGTGGTTAATTGAAAATAGATTTGGTGAAATTTGGATTGAAATTGGCGATGTTGTACGTCTTTCTTTGGAGGTCGCCAAAATTAACTCTGTAGAAACTGTTTTAGGGTAGGTTAATGTTTCGTTTATAACTTCCGTTCCATCACGTTTTAATGTGAAATTTTAACTGGACTTTATTCTTTAGTAGTCCTTGAGACCCTGTAAATTTCATGGCATTTGGCTTAATGCCCTAAAAGTTATACTCATTCAAAATTACTGCCCTGTTTTGAGATAGCTGATTGTGCTCATTTGGGGAAATTGTTTCTTGTGCATTTTGGGTCATATTAGCTTGTGTGGAGGGAGAGAAAATGACAACATTTGTCTGCCAAAATATTGTGAGGAAGCAGAGTGCCGAGAGTTGTGTGTGATGCAGTGAAGGATTGTTGTAAATTTTGGAGTTTTGTGAGAAAACCTTGAGTTCTCTTTGTGAAGGAGAAGAAACTGTGAGGTTTCTTGTAGAAGGAAAAGTTACAAAAGCTGTGAATGGTGATGGAATGGCCCAGAAGGTTTTGGTGATGGGTGGGGGAGTTTAATTTTTGAGCTTCTCTGTTCGCATGAATAATTCAGGTAACAGACTCTCTCTATATTTTGTTGGAGTTGAAAGTCTTGTTTTGCATGCTATGGTTCTGCCAAGTGATAGTATTGAATATGATAGTTTGTTAGACTTATATTGTGCTGGTTATTGAATATAATTGGGTTTGCATGATTTTATGCGATAAAGATTGGTAGTGGGTTTGGTTAGACTCTCAATATATTATTTGGTTGGACGTTGAAGAATATTGTTTGGAAAATAAATAGGTAATCGAGTATTATTTGGGAAATAATACTAAAGTTAGGAATTTAATAGGCTTGTTAACAATGGGTGAAGTGATAAATTATTTGATAAAGTCAGAAAATAATTTAAAGAATTTTAGTTGAAGTTACGTGATAATAGACATATTATGGATTAGGGTTGGCTATTAGTTGGAAATGACTAAGCATGTTTAATAGCTAAAATTTATATATTAGGGTGTTATTAATGAAGTCGGTTATTATCATATAGGATTAGTTATTGAAATTAATTATAACATAAGGTTGGAATTAATATTGGTCATTGCGTGCAAATGAGTGTACCGCATAATTATGCGTTTATGCTAATGAAGTTGGAATACACTATTAGATTGGAATTGTGATTGTGAGACAATTTATTAGGAAGATACAACGATTTGGTTAAGGTTAGGATTAAACATTGAGGAATTATTAATGATAAATTATGTTGTGATAAATAGGTTTTAAGAAGAGACTCTAAGTACTAAACCCTTTTAAAGCTAAGGACTTCAAGTACGTAGTACTGCATGTGTTTTGTCCGAAAAGACCTACATCACGGGAATTAGGGGTGTTTACTATTTGTGTTATTGATTGTTATGAATTATGTGTTTATAGATTTAAGTTTAGTCCCTTATTTAGGACGGATCACGTTTTGAATATACGATTAAGGAATACGTTAGAATTGTATGTGCACGACAACGTTAAGACTTGAAATCTTAAAGTACACGAAAATGGAATATACGTAAATAAATGTGGTCTGATTAGTTACGACTGGCACATAAATCGAAGTATACAAAAATGAAATAAACATACTTAGTCCTTTTTCTGGACTGGTTAGTTACGGCCGACACATGAACCAAAGATAAATAATAACTGTGGTCCGGTTCGATACGCCCAACACATAAACAGTAAAAGACTAAAACAATATAAGACAATAGAATAAAACAGTAAAATACGTAAATATCTGTTTTTGTGGACCGGTTAGTTACGCCCAGCATAGAAGTCAACTGTGGTCCGGTTTGTTACGCCCGACATAGATGTTTGTATGGTTCAGTTTGATACGTCTGGCATATAAATAGTAAAAGACAGAAATAGTAAATGGATGTTTGTATGGTCCGGTTTAATACGCCTGACATATAAGCAAATGAAATAACGATAAAGACATGAACAGTAATAGATAAATAAAACAGAAAACAATATACGATGTTATAGAAATTGTATGTGAATTTCATGTTTTATGTTTATACTACGTACTAAGCGTTAGGCTCATAGTTAGGTCTCGTGGATGTAGGTAAGGAGAAAATGAATAGATAAAGCTATTAAAGGACATAGTTGATGGAGTATTGCTATGTGGGCGTTTCTACTATTGGCGACATTGACCTTGGGTTCTGGCTCACGGAAATGAAATAAATGTTTTAAAGGCTTTTAAGTGATTTATGATTTCAAATAAATGTTTTAAGTTAATATGTTTGTTTAAATGTTTTTAACAATGGATTTGTGGTATTAAATTGTAAAAGACTTCCGTTGTGTGTTTTATAAGATTGAGTCTTCCTCTGTATGTTACTTTGGTTTTTTTATTAGCAATTGTTTTACAATGGTTTTAAAGAAAAGAAAATTTTTATATGGAAAAAGTTACGGGATGTTGCAAATGAAGGTGAAATTTTGTGACTAGGAATGATATTTTTGGAGGTTAAAGATCTTTAAATTGCAATGAAGCGGTTCACGTTATAGTGATTTGACACAAACTATTCGATAAAAAAGAAAGAAATTTGGACGAATGCTTTTCTCTTACGACAAATGAGGTTGGTAATTTGATAACTTAGATGTGAGATAGAATTTCTGCTAAGTCCTTATGATTTTCAGAAGTAAATGTGATGTAATCTTTTGGAAAATTTATGTAAAAGTATAATACGAGAAATTGTGTTGAGTTATAGACCAAAGAAATGGTTACATTAAGGGAATTTCGATGATGAAATTTATATAAGGAGGGAGGAATGTAATACCCCGACCTTTATATTGGAATTTGATAAGAATAATTAGAAAGTAATAGGGGTTATTAATAAGAAACGTATTTGTTAGAATATAATTTATGAGAATTTATTTGAAGATAATTAGGATTAATTTGGAAGAAATATTTTGTAATATATTTCAATGGAAAAATTATCAAGGATTTGAATTTTTACACATTTCGGTCGAGCGCAATCGATGTTGGGATGAGGTGCCTCGTCTGAAAATGCATTATGGTCATTCCCTATGCTTTGGGAAGTGCCCAGACAACAATTCGCGTCCGAAATCGTCCATTGTCTACAAAATGAGTTTTTAGATGAGTTTTGAAAAAGGGGGACGCCTTACCTCGTTCGAAAAATAGATTTAAACTGAGGGAGAAATATGGACTGAATCGGTTCGGTTCGGCTCGGTCCGAAAACAATTATGTGGCTAATTAAAATAGATAAAAAGAAAATGGGATTAATTGGAACATTTAATTAGGGGAAATTTAAATAAATGGAAAAAGGAGGATTTAGGATAAAAGAATAAATAAATTGGAAGGAAGAGTAAGAGAATCCGTTGGTTGGGAGAGGGAGAATCGAACCACAGATTCAGTTTGGTATGGATTTTCAATCAAATGGCCCAGGGCCATTTGAGAGAGAGAAGAATAGAGAGGGGGAGAACGAAGTCGAAGTCAAGACTGAGAACGAGCGGGTGTCAACGACAAGGGAGCTCGGGCTTTGGCTCGGGCTCGGGCTCAGGCTCAGTGCTCGGCTTCACCAGCGTGCTTGCAGTGGTGACTGCGGTCTAGGGCTTGGTTTGCCGCGGTTTACAAGGATGAAATTGGAGTTGCGAAAGCGCCGGTCCAAGGTAAACTCTCGGTTGATTCTTTATGCTCTTTATTTTGGTGTTCTAGGGATTGGACGAACTTCTTGGATGACTTGCTGGATGAAATCAGGGGCAAATTTCAGAGATATAGTTGGACTACAGACAGGCTTCAGCCAATGCCATGCTGACTATGTTCACCGGTAATGTGGAGGTGAACCCGGTTGATTTTATTCTAGTTGTGATGAATTGTGCAACTCCTCTGTCAAGTCTTCCACGTGGTGATAGAGCATTGGGCCACCCTCCTTGAAGTGGGTGATTATCCATCTGCGTTTCTGTCTCTTCGGCCTATAAATCAATGGCAGTGAATTGCAGTGAATTTGTGAGGCATGTGGGAGAATTTTATGTTGCTGCTCTCGATTGCCTTGTGGTGAACTCTCTTGAGAATTGGAGAGTTATGGCCGAAAAATGAACAATGAGGAAAACAGTGAGGAAGAAGAGAAGGTGTAGGGAACTCCTGTCTTGTTTGCCTTTGCCCTCGGGTGCCTCTGGTATGACTGTTTCCTCCCTCTTTTATTTATAGATTAAATTATGTTAAGAACATGAAGATATGGTGTATTGTTACTTGAATTTAGTTCTGTATGTTGGATATGTCCTCTAGGAGTAAATGTTGCCTTAATAAAGTTAAGTCTATGCTTTAGCTTGATTATTCCCGAGTCTATTGAAGTGATATTCTATTGGTCAGCTTCTGCCACTTGAATTATTAGTTAAGATTTAGAAATTGTCTCTGACGGTTGAGGCTTAAATTGTTGA
This sequence comes from Begonia loranthoides, assembly GCA_022433065.1. Lineage (NCBI taxonomy): Eukaryota > Viridiplantae > Streptophyta > Magnoliopsida > Cucurbitales > Begoniaceae > Begonia > Begonia loranthoides. The sequence goes on from CM039473.1 coordinate 9,804,528, forward strand.
AGTTATTCTATGGGGTGACCTCTTAATCCTTGTTATTTTGGTGTTGTTGGTCATTGCTATGTGTGGCTGTTTAAGGTGGAAATGTGAACTGTTTGTGTAAAGATAGAGGATTATGTTATGTTAGATGGGATTATTGGACATTGTTATTCGAGGATTTAAGAATATGTATGTGATATGTTCACAGATGTCTGATTCCATGCTTTGTTGCTGCCTGATACATACTGGTATGTAAATATGAGATGGTGAAACATAATAAATGATGATGAAATATGCTATAGAATTAGGATCTGTTAAGTGATTGGTTGGACCCTTGTATAGTAAATAATGATATCATGTTGGTAGAGCATAATGAACTATAGAAGTGAAGGTGGCTATATGTGACTTTGATGATTACTTATTTAATGATTTCAAGGTATTAAAGGAAGAAGGATAAAGTGTAGAAAAGTGTTTCAAGAGCCAGGTAAGTTGATATGCATGTGTTTTGGTCTTCGGACTCTACATTGTAAGAATTAGGATTGTATGTTGTATATTAATTAGATTTAGGTTCTTTTAATGAGTTGCTTATAGCAAGGTATTTATATGATCATGTTTGAGGATATATGACTGTATGCATTCACGAGCATATTGCATGACATACTTAATATATGTAAATAGGCATGTAGGGGTATGCAGATGACAATTCCTACAGGTCGGGACCGTGGAAGTGAGGCCGAGTATGTCTGCGTTTTGACATGTTGGGCGTCAATTTAGTTCTAATTTTAATTTATTCTGTTGCTGAGCTGCGATGATTCGGACGAGTGCAAATGACTTGATCTCGTCCGCAGGAGTAAATTTTCCAGGCAAATCCTGAGGTCTCGGACGAGAAGTGGCATCCCCACTCTCGTTTGTATCATCCGCAGTCAGGGTTCGGACGCCAGTCACCATCCGCACGTGTCATCTGCATGTGTTCAAAAATCGAATAGAGTCGATGCGAACAAAGCCTTACCTCATCCGTAGTCATCTAAGGTGTAATCCGAAAGTGTCCAGGATTTGGACAGAGGCAAATCGGATGAGTTTCCTTCTTGTCTATAGGCGTTCGGGTTCGTCCGAATGTCCCCAGACTTGGACAAATTCGTTGAGAACACAATCTTCCTCGTCTGCATCATCCGGGACCTCATCCGCAACTTCACAGCTCAGTGAAGTTAGGACGCTGAATCGTGTCCCAAGTCGTCCCAAGGTCTGGGGGACGTTTCGGGTGTGTTGTGGACGACACTTCACGTTCGTGAAGTCGTCCATACGCGTCCGAATTGACTAAAAGTCCATTTCCTTCGCATTTTCGACAAATTTTTTATTCGACTCTAATTTCCACATATTATAAGTCACAACTTAACGTGTGTAGGGACGAAATGTATTACGTAAATGTTAACCCCAAAGTTTGATTACATCGCTTGGCGGGACAACTAGTATCGGGTTGTTACACGTATCCATCTCTTGGATTAACAACAAAAGATACGGTTCTTTTCTATAAGGCATCGTATGATCATGCATCACATCTACATTGCAGTTCATTCTATCACTTAGTGAGTGTTAGGCTCATTAGTTTATGTCTTGTTGATGTAGATGTGTACGAGCAATAGGAGAACATGTCAAAGACAGTTGGTGAATGATTTGCACGAGTGGATCTTGTGGTTGGCTGGGCTAAAGGATGTAAGAAAGAGAAAAATGTTTTGTAAAGAGTTTTCTGTTTAAATCATAAAGGAATATAATTGTATTTATTATATATTTTATTTCTTAAAGTTTTCTGCTATGCTTTATAACTAAGATTTTACAAATTGCAAAGGTTTTAAGAAAACGGTTTCAATTATTGTCTTTAAAACCATATGTTGTTTTTAAAAGAAAAGAAAAGTTTTAAATTTCTCACGATTTTTAAACGTAAGAAAAACTAGGTCATTACTTATGTTTCCTATAGATCTAATCTTACGGGTCTGTTTGGATAGTCGGAGGAAATTGATGCTATACGAGAGTGTTTTTACCATTACTAGTGACCATGTTTCGGTTAATTAGGATCCAGATTTATTAGTAGTCTATGATTTTTTGTAACGACCCGGTTTTTCTTAAATCCGTTAAAAATACGAGAAAATTTAATATTTTCTTTTTGAAACAAGTCAGAGCGCGCCTGAACTGGACCGCTATCAACCATTCGTAAAACTCGTTATAAAATCCCATTTAATAAACTATGTGGAAGCGTAATTAAAATCGTCATTTATAAAACTTAGCGGAATCGTTACAAAAAGAAATCTTTTATTTAAATCTTTGCGGAAACGTAATTAAATAGTTTAAGAATGAAATACTAACCCCTTGAAATATTACTTTTTATACAACTTATTACAATTAGGTTTAATGCAAGGAAAAAAGGTTTAATGCATGAAATGCCTCTCTTTACTTCTTTTTGGAATGGGGGCCACCCAGACTAATCCTTTCATTAAATCATTAATCCATTTATTACTTTACTAAATCTTACTTTGATCCATTGGGATCCATTATTCTATTATTCCATTATTCCATACTCGTACTTCGAGCTGGAATTGGTTTCTCGTGCAATGGCATAGTGGTTGGACCTAGCATTTTTCCTTGCATCTAGAACTCTTGTACCCTATGAGGAAGGGGCTACGCCTAGATTGCATACTAGATCCGCTACCCATCCACTCCCAGTTTTCTTTTCTTAACTTTTTACCTCACTTATGCATGCTTACGTACCACCATCAAGGTGGCACTCCCTATACTTTCTATTAGCATGATGCATGAACATACATTCTTAACCTAACGTGATGCATGATGATTCACTACATAACATTCATCATAATTGAAGTGCGCATATAAGTAATTGAAAGCAATTGAAATTGAAAGCTCATAAAATAAGGAACAAGAATTGAAAGCGCACGATAATTATAATTAAAGTACTTGGCAGAGAACAAGTATAAAAGCAACGAACATTAAAGGAAATAGTGAATCATGAAACAGTACAACGTCAAGTATAGCATGCACAACATACTTTTAATTAACATGATAACTCTTTTAGTTGATTTCCTAGTCTGTTTACATACTTCCTATAGTTATTTCTAGGCGTTTAGTCTACTTTACTTAGTTATCCTAGGTGATTTACATGCTCAAGTCAATTACTTCAATTAATTGTTCTAATTAATTAACATGCTCTATTTTCACCTTTGTCACTTATGCTAATTTATTAACATGCTCTGCTTTTAATTAATTAGTTATGCTAGTCAATTAACATGCTTATTTTCTAGCTAAGTTGATCATGCTAGAGGATTAGTTATACATGCTGGTAGTTATTTATTAGTCAATTTACAAGCTCTCTTATCCATTTCTAATTAGTTAACTGCCGAGATGGTTGACTATCATGCTTACGTAAGTGAACATGCTAATTGATTAATTACATACTTTGATTATCATTCATAGTTCAATTTACATGCTTGAGTCAAATGAACTATTTAGCTAGGTTGACATGCTCTCTAGAGGATTAATTAACATGCTCAATGAGTGATTAACAACTATCAGTTAATTAAACTAATCGATTAACATGCTCGATAAGTAATTTCATTTATTATCTAATTCATTAACATAGTTAATTAACATGCTCATTGACTATTTAATTAACTACATGCTGAGATCAGCTGTCATGCACAATTAATTAACAATTAACTAATTAGATTAACCAATAAGCATGCTGGTTTGATTTTAGTAAATTATGCTAGTAAATTTAACAAACTCTAATCAGATTTATATATTTGAAGAAGGATCACAATTATAATAAATCAGACATGCTTATACAGAGGGATTTAACTAACAGCAAATAAGAGAATAAGCAACAATAGTAACATCGACATAAGAAAGGGAATCAGTTCATTCACGTTATTTCATCTTTAGTCTATCATTCTCTATTTTCCCACAACTACTCTATACTTCACAAAAATCATTCATCAACTGATAGCATCTACAAGTAGCTAATCACAACACTAATAAATGATGAAGATAACATTAATAACATATCACTAAGCAATACAAACAAGGACAATCAATTAGAACATATCACAGGACAACAACAAACTACAGAATGCTAACAATCCATCCTATCATCACACAACAATGGAAAACACAGCAGAAAACTAGAACTCACTATCAACAACAAGCATTATGATTAATTTTAATTTAATCTAACTAAGTTGACATGCTCAACTAAGGATCACCATTGTAGTAAATTAAACGTGCTTATACCGAGAAATATGGAGAGAACTTTAACTAACAGCAAGTAAAAGGAAGAGCAACAAGTATAGAAAGAAATTTCATTCACTAAGGCTATATCCTTTCTCATCTTATCCTCACGTACTTTTCTCCTCAACATTCTATTTCACTGTAACCCATTCAATACTTCACAACAATACTTAACTAAGGCATACAAGGTAAAGCATATAAGCATAGAGGAAATTTATCACCTAAACTAACAAACAACGATAATCAGAACCAATGCAGGAAAACCATCATCTATCAATAACTACTGAACAACTAACAATGGGCATTTCAAGACAAATAACATACATTAAGCCTTTAAGAACACTAACACTAACCTCACACACCCTAGCTTGTGGTGCAGGGCCTCCTCTTTCCAAGACACCCTTAGTCCCTTACCAATTTTGAAGACTCTAACAACCAGGGACAACTGCACTTCAACCTTCACGGTTCCAGCATCTCACAAGGCTTCACCACATCACTCCACTTTACTTCACTCACGTGGCTCAATCCTCACACTCACGTAGCACACACCTCACTCACTTATCACACTCTTCCTCAATGAACACAATTTCACTCACCCATTGGAACCCTCTCACCTCTCTCTATCTCTTGGTCACTCTCTCTTTCTCTCTAGCTCTCTCTGGACTCCTCACCCAGGAAGAAGAATGAAACAAAGAGGAAGTCAGGAGAGGCTATTACCTAGAGAGGGAAGACAGAATGATGTCTAAGGGGTAGAGAGGGAGGTGGCCTCATGCAGGGGGAAGGGAGGCTCTAGGCATAGGGGGCAACTTCGTCGTCCCAGGGAGGGGTAAAAGGCGACTTCCTTGTCTCCCACGGGTGCATTAATGTGCTAAACGACAAGGATTTGAAATTACGCAGAACTGGGCTATTTTGGACGAGTGTGGACGCATAGGTCTCGTCCGCATTCATCCACAAAGCTAAATATTGTAGGCAAAAACTGAGACTTCGGATAGGAAAAAGCATCCCTGTCCTGTCCGTACAATCCACAGGTGAGTTTCAGATGCGTTTTGGCGTCCGCATGAGGCGTCCGCACGCATCCTAAAGTGTCCAAAAATCGGACAGAGGCAAAGTGGACGATATCTCTCCTCGTCCACAGTCGTTCGGACCCGTATGAAACTATCCAAGTTTAGAACAGATTCGATGCGGATGCAGTTTTCCTCGTCTGCATCATCCAGACCTTCATCCACAACACTACGACACAGTGTACTTAGGACGCCGAATCACATCCTGAGTTTCATCCCAACCTTTCCCCGCGTGTGCAATGCATTTGTAGATGACACATCTCGTCCGCATTGTCGTCCAAACTCGTTCAAAACTGTCCAGGATTGGGACATATTTAATTAGGACGACAGCTTGTTATGTCTGCATTAGTCCGGACTTGTCCGCAAGTCCACGGCATAGCGTAATCCTGAATCATCCCAATTCCTAAGGCATTCCAAATATACAAATGTGGACAACAACCTCTCGTCCTCACCTCATCCGCAACACACAATTTCCCACCTTTCTCTATCTTTTCCAACTTAACTCTCATACCCTAACATTTCCCCCATAAATACATGTCATAAGATGACACGTATAGATACGTCATGTAATATCCCCACAACTCCAATACTTCGACTACATTACGTATATTGGGAAAACGTAATCGAATTACTCCTTGACTTAACACTCTAGGACGTCTTTGGTAATACCCCAATAATTATCCAACTTAAAAATATCGGGGTGTTACATTTTCCATATGTTTTTCTTGGGGATCTATATGGGTTGCCACCCAACCATGAGATTGAGTTTTTTTTTTTGATTTAGTGTCTGACACTGGCTTCAATTTTGATTGCTCCGTACTACTAGGATCATGCTGAATTGAATGAGTTTATGAACAACCTAAATGGTTTAGTACAAAAAGGATTTATCCATAATAGTACTTTGCATTGTGGCGCACTAATTCTATTTGCAAGAAACAAGATGGTTCACTTCATTTGTGTGTTGATACCATTTGTAATGCCTCGTAGCATTAAAACTTTTTTTCTTAAAAAAAAACAATAAACTATGCCTTTGTAGACAACTAGATCTTATAGAAAATCATACAATGAAAGTTCTTAAGAAAACCTATTTTGTATTCAGAGCTTAGTAAAAGTCAATCTTTATTAAATATCTTTTCATACCCTTTAAAACCATGCAGCAGAAATCTTTATGAAAGCTTATTTAGAATTAAACACAGTGAAACCCATTTTTAAAATAATCAAAAGCATTTATAAATGTTTCTATTTAAATCTAAATAGTAATAGACATAACTCTTAATAAAAGTATTTAAGACACTTCATTAAATCCGTCTTTCCTTTGATTCTTACTCATGGGTCAACTTCACTTCGACAATGCTCTAGCTTCGCCCATGAGAACTCCTCTTCAATTGTGCTATCAATTGTTCCTATCATTGTGCTCCTTAGAATTCTATCTTGACCTACAGTACAAAGTTCATCTATGAGCCTAGCTCTCAGTAAAGAGATGTATAACATAAACATAACTATAAGGTGCAACACGTAACATGACTATGAGATGCAGAAAATAGAAACCATGTCTTTTTGGTCAACAATATTTTTCTTTTTCTTTTACTTTATAGTCTAATTGTTGTGGGTCATCAGTCTAAGGGAAAGTGACACCATTAGGTCCACCTCATACGGGACAGTCAACTCGAACCCCACCCATAACAGTCCTTTACATTTATTCAATTTGTCTTTTATTCTTTATTATTTTTCTTAATGAAAACGTTTTTCAAGAATGCATGTACAAACACGTAACATAATGATAGTCTAACATGCATGAACATAATGATAACAAATCCTTGATCCACAACCTATAGGCATCGTCATTAATAACGTAAACACTACATCAAGCAGTAAACATATTCTCGACTATTCATGATATCAGTCATCATATTCATAATATAATAACTAATCAAACCTCTAATCTATAAACATGAAACACACATCGCCTAACATGTCCTCAACCAATAGCCCATAGGCTCTTAGACAACATAAATTAAACATAACAATGAACATATCTTGAGCATAACAGGAACCATATCCTCGAAACTCCCAATGAAGGCATCACATTCTATCAACAAATCCATCAAACAATACGTATCCTCGAACAACAACCCTTGGGCATCATGAACAATAACATAGACAGTAACATCTAGTAGTAAACAATTCCTTGATTGACATAATAATAGTTAACATTTTTATAACATAACAATTAGGCAAACCTCTAATCTATAAGCATGAATTACCCATCATATAACATGTCCTTGAACAACAGCCATTAGGCATCATAGACAACATAAATCATCAAATCATCACTTACCTAGATATCCTCATGAAGGTCTGCCTATTCCAAAACCCATCCATACACTGTCTTCCCCAAAAAATCCTTATGCTGACTTATACTTTTAAATAAACACATAATTTAGCTAATAGAGAATAATCCTAAAACTACTCACAATCAATGTGAATTTCAGAACTAGAGATGGGAGAGAACTCACCAGGAGAAACTTGGAAGGAGGTCTACTCGAGGGCTTGAGAGAATGCTCTCATCGCTGTCGTGGCTACAAGGATAACTAGGTTTCCAACCCATCCATTTCTATTTAAAGACTCGTAAACAGAGAACCACACAGGAGTAAATCCCATGAAAATTGCATCTTAAATCCATCCTTTACCTAAACATTCTAAGGATAACTTGTGGTTCGCAAGAAATTTGTTAACTATCATATTTAAAACTGCCCAAGCTACAATGGATGCATAGACAGCCTCAACGGATGTCTGCAACAAGTCGCTCGACCAATGGCCAATAGACACGTTAGCTCTAAACTCATATTCCCGATCACCAGAGCAATCACAGACGGTTCGCTTATGTAACATCCCAGTTATTCTTTCAATTTAAAACTCACGATTTTTGAAAACTAATTCTTTTAAAATTACAGCGGAAGACTTTTCGTTTGAAAACTAGCTTAAATAAGAAGTGTATAACCTTTTTGTTAAACCATTTATCACTTGAAACATGTCATATTGTAAAACTTTAAAACATTTACAATAGCGGAAGACTTGTATTTATAATACCAAAAGGATTAAATACAATTTTAAAACCTTCTTGATAAAAAAGAAATACTATAATAAAAGTTTACTTTCTTCAAAATATTATTACCAAATATTATATTTCTTCTTTAATCTCTGAGCCTAACCAGCAACCAAGCACGTAATATACAAATGCCTCATCAACTGTTGTCATTCTTGATTTCTTGCATACCTACATCACAGGAGGAATAATGAGCCTATTGCACAGTAAGTAATATATCATGAAATACAACTGTAACCTCTATGACAACTCTACATGTATTAGCCTGATATATCTATAAGCTTGGTGAGAGCAACCTCTTCAGTTTCTGAACTCACCACTTGGATTCGTTTTTACATGAGAGCAACCTCTTCAGTTTTTGAATTCACTAAAAACTAGCCCACTTACATTACATTCATTTACTCTTGGGTGAGAGCAAACTTCGTAGTCTCCGAACTCACCCCCTGTTAAGTAAGAGCAACCTCTTTAGTTTTCGAACTTGCTCAAACGAGCTGCTTCTTATGTGTGAGCAACCTCTTCAGTTTCCAAACCCACGTAGGAAACACCATTTATATCTTCATTATTAGCTCATGCAATGCGTAACGTGCAATCCTATAACAAGTCTACATGAATGTCACACATAGCAGTTCATATATCGCAAACAATATTACAAACAACTAACAAACAATAACTATGCTCCAACTATGACATTAATATTAAACACATTCCTATTACATTATAACGTCATACATCTAATCCTCTATCCTTGACATATTATTTCTAACTTAGTCTTGAATAGTATTAGTAATATAGTATGGTATCCACCACTTGAATATAAATTGAGGACTTATACTAATTAACTATATTATTATTAATCTAATTTTCCTATATCATGCCATTATCCTAAACTTTCTATATCCACATTTTCTATCTGGACATTAATATTCGTAGTCTAACCTAACTAATTATATTCCCATTTATTTTACTTTCTATCGGGAATATCCACATAAACAAAATATTTATTGATGACTTATCAATGAAAATAACTAACCTATTTCACCTCTAGATTTGCCCCAAAATATGAATATAATTTATTGGCCAATAATATGGACATTCCTACATCTACACCACTAATCTACTAATAGGGAATAACTAAGAAAGACTATTGTAAAAACACTACACGGACTATGATCAGGCAAAATTATTTCCTTCCTTATCACTGATCATCATCATAGAAAAATCACTTTAATCCCAACTGTTGGTAAATTAATCGTAGGAAAACAGCCTAACCAGATAATCATCATTAAAGGCTAACATAGCAAATTACACAAAAAATCCTACTCTTGCGACGTAGGCCCTTTCGGACAAAACACAAGCATTATTCCTTATCTAGAGTCCTTAGATTAATGGGTTACTTAAAGTCTCTCCTTCACCGACTGACATTCTTCGCAGAATCATCATACTACGACCATGACTACAACTTCATCATCCCAACAGAACACCACTCCATCCTATTCTTCACTGCCATCATGCACTGTGAAATCCTTCAAACCTTCCTAATGCTTTTTCATCGTGTCTTTCATTCCCAGATTATTATGTGTTCTCTATTCCTCTAAAATCACGAAACATTTCATTCACGTCCTTTTCCAAAAAGCCTTCAAACAGCCATGCAACGTTTCATAGTTTCTCACAAAAAACACAGAAGCAAGATATCTCACAATATTTCCTCAAACTTTCACTCTTCTTCAAATACTCCAGCGCACTCAACCATATTCACAATAACTCCTCACGCTAGTTTCCTCTACATTTTGGCAGAGCTTCCACATGATTTCTCTCTATCAAACATTGTTCTCCTCCCTCTCTATTTATAGGCTACCAACATCGTCTCTTCAGTGACCGCGTGAAGATGTGAGGACAAGGGCATGATAATTAATCATCCAGACACTTCAAGACAACAAACCATTCTTTTTTTTTTTACGTCGGTTAACATCTCTCCATATGACTCTCATAATTGGCCATTAACCAGTGCCCCTCCAGTAGCCTTCTGAAGATGAAGAGGTGACAATAGTAACATTCCAAGCATCAGTGAAGCGTCAAAGTGGAAGACTTTCCAATTGCAGTGACAGTTTAACATCTTCAGACGACATTCAATATTGGCAGTCAATCGATTTTCTTCATTGGCAACCGACCACCCGTCCAACTGAATGTTATACGCATTTTTCTCCAGATTATATATATATATATATATATATATATATATATATATATATATATACATGTCATTTCCTTAATGTGACACACACGCACACACGCACACACACACACACACACACACACACACACACACACACACATATATATATATATATATATATTTGCCATATGAATATATCAATATATATATATATGTCTGCCATATGTATATATCAATATATATATATATATATGTTTGCCATATGAATATATCAATATATATATATATATTGCAACCATAGCCTGAAGTCTTAATTGTAATTGAAATTGCAACCATAGCCTGAAGTCTTAATTGTAATTGAAATATCTTCCATGCAACTTCATCTTCT
>CM039473.1:9815681-9918258 GCA_022433065.1 Begonia loranthoides
TCCAATGATCCATGTTTGATGTTGTATACCTCATATTTTTTGGCATATTAAGTTTAGGGGGAGGATGATAATTCTTAGAGATTTAAGGGACCATATTATTATTTAGATAGTTATTGATGATTTGTAGTTTAGGGTATGTGAAATTTTAGTGTTTTGGTTAAGTGGTGGAGTAGTGATCGATAATGAATTGGCAGAATGAGGAGCAGAGGGCTTTCTGTTATGATAGTGGTTGATCAATGGGGAGGGTGGTCGGTCATGAACATTGCAAATTATTACAGAGAGAAAGCAATTTGGAAGTGATTGATCAGCTGAAAAGGGTAATAGACCGGTTCCACAACATAATTTATACAGAATGTAACCATTTTGGAAGCAATCAATCATCCACTAGAGTGTGATCAACCATTTTTTCAGAAAAAGGCAAAATTGCGGTTGATCATTGGTGAATTGCAGTCGATCGTGGTCATGGAGATTGTGACTCTAATGATTTGCAGTCAATCACGTGAAGAGTGTGGTGATCAATCGAAATATCAAGAATTTCCTAGAAAATTTCTAACCATCATCTGGAAAATGAATTGGCGTCTGGAGAATAGACTATCATGACTCGACGACTCTCCATGAAAAGTTTATAAACATAATAGAGGGGAGATTTGATAGAAAGGAAAAACAAGGAAGACTTCTATTGTTCTCTCAAGGTATCCCGAGAATTCCTCTATCTTCATGGTGCTGCTGAACGGGTGTGTGAGAGGAGCTTCAAGAGTGAATTTATGCTGCTATGCGGTTGTGTAAGAGAAGCTTCAAGGAGAGGATTTTTGGTAAGAAAGGTAAGAAGAGTCTGTGTGTTTTCCCATTTTGGCTACATCACAAGAGGTAGGGTTGAGTGTTGTTTGATGCTTGTTCTAGATAATTTGATGTACTGGTTTTGGATAAATTGTGTGTTGTTTTCTACTATGATGATACTTAAGGTTGGTTGTTCATGCTCTGTATGGTAATCTATTAAGGGAGTTTTGTGCTCTGTAGATATAGTTTGTTCTCCTGTATGATTTCCTGTCTAATGGATAATGAATTGCTATTTGTTTAAGAGCAAGTTTTTGATGTTATACGGTACTGTTGTGGTTGATGTGGCATTAAGAACTTAGGCTTCAATTGTAATACCCCGACTTTTTATATTAAAATTTAATAAGAATAATTGGAAAGAAATTGGACATTTTTGGATTAATTGGAAAATTATCGAGGTATTACCAAGGAGTATTACTAATATTATAAATTATGGAAATTTATTGGATAATAATTAAGGATTAAATTGGAAAGAGTATATAATTGGATATTAAGTGAAAGATTGGATTAAAGGAAATTAAAATAAAGATTTATGGATTGAACCGGTTTTCACTTAATATCCAATCATGTGGTTCGGTTTTCAGTCAAATGAAGAAGAATAAAATGATATTTATTGGGATTGAGGATTATGTAAATAATTAATTAGGGACTTGATTGAAATCTAGAAATAAAGAAGGAAATAATTAAATTGGGGAGGAATTTAAAATAGATTAAAAAGTAAAGGGTTAAGGGAGGGTGAATCGGTACTTCTTGAACCGGTTCAAGCTGGCAGTCCATAGTTAGCTGGGAAGAAAAGGGAATGAGGATTTTAATTTTGCCTTCGGCCTATGCACGCTAGAAGAGAAGTGAATGAGTTAGAAAGAGAAGAAGGAGAGAAGGAAAGTGAGGATAATGTAAACGCGAGGGGAGACTCGCTGGCAGGCTTCTACATGGCGACGAGGTGGGCTCTGGCATCAGGCGAACAAATGGCCAGGGAGACGTCGAGAAGTCATGGCTAGGGCACGGATCAGACAGAGTCACAGAATGAATCAGACCTCTATTGTGGTGATTCTCGGTGTCGGGTCAAGGTAGGTTAGCTGACCTTTCCTTCTCCTTTGCATTCTATCGATCAAGCGTGTCTGGAAGAATGCTGCAGGGGTAGTTGTCGGCATCGAAAATTTGGCGATGGACAGGGGAGCTGATGATTTGTGTTGGACTGACCGAAGGCCTGGGTCTATCTTACGGCTTTGCTTGATCTGTTCGAGTTGAACCGAGTGGCAGGAACCTTCCACGTTGGCCCTCCTTCTAGCTGGATTCATATCTGTGGGGAGCAGGCTCTGAATGGTGAAGGAAATTGCAGAGAGGATGTCGTTGGCTAGCTGTCAATGGCTTCAGGCTTGTTGGTCGGGCATGCTATAAGGCTACAGAGGGTTATCTCCTAGGGAGAGGATAAAATGGCAGAAGAGTTCTTGCTTTGGGGTGATTTCTCCTGGAAGCCGGGTGAAGAACTTCTGGAGTTGTGGGATGAGCTCCCTGGTGCTGGTGATGAGGTGCTGGCCGAGAGGTGATTATTGAAGAGAGGATGGCTGCTCTTGGGTATTGGTGAGATTCTTTTATTTTGATCTTTGCCTGTTTTCATGTAATGCTTGAACATCAATTCTAGAGATTTTATTCTGTTGTTTGGGTTTACATTTCCTTATGTTAACTACTATCCATTGGCAATATGTAGAGAATAGTAGCGAAGAATATGTTGGATTTGGGTTTTGTTGTTGAATGTGTTAAGTGTGGAGTTACAGCTTTGATATATTTTCTGTTTTGGTTTTGAATGAATTTATTCCGTGAAATTGTGCACTGTGAAGAGTTGTTTTTTATCTCTTTTGGTTTCCTGTTGGGTGATGGAATAATCTATCGGGTTCTACTTTTCAATTCGGTGAATGGGTTGTTAATCTACTAATTGGTTCAATACTCTGTGATGGTCTGCATTAGCATGTTGGATGATTATTTTGGATGAGTATTCTTTGTTAGTATAATAATCTTTGGTCCAACATGAATTTATTGGTTTGTGTATTCTTTGTTGTGATTGGTGGGTTCTGTTGGTAATCTCTATAAGTTGTTAAGTTGGATTATAATGATTAAGTTGTTGAACATTTGGGAATCATTGTTGGTGCTCCTAATATTTTGATGGAAAATGTTAATCTGAAGTTGGATGTTGATAAATGTAGAAGTGTGAACATTTAGAAATAAACTTGTTAAGTAACAGCTTTTGGTTTTCTACTTCGTTGGATTTCTGAATGAGTTTATTGGGAGGAATAATTTGTGGTGTGTTATGTCGTTAGAGGTTAGAAGTTGGAAGTGTTATTTTGCTTCGATTTAAACCTGTTAAGTGGCAGCTTTGCTTGTTTACTCTATTTATTTAGAATGTATTCATCTGGAAATGAATATTGGTATTAATTAGTAAGCTAAGTAGTAATTAAGAAAAACGATTCCATTTAGAAAATTTTAGTAAGTAACGAGGTATTAGAAAGACGTTAAGATTTAGATTAAATGATTGTATTAATCACTAGATATTTTAAAATGTGAAGGTACTAAGAAGAAGAAAAGTTAGCTTTAAGCGTTGAACGAAGAATTGAGGTAAGTGATATGCATGTGTCTTGGTTTTTGGACCCTATATCAAAAGTTTAAGGGATGCATGTTTCGATGCTTACCGTTTTCCTAGCATGTTTCGTTATTTACAGTTTTTAATAGCATGTTTCGTTGTTTACATTTTTCATAGCATGTTTCATTGTTTACCGTTTTAAAACATGCTTACAGTTATTAATCGCACGTTTCATTGTTTACTGCTTTTACAACATGCTTATAGTTATTAATTGCATGTTTTGTTGCTTATTGCTTTCCTAGCATGTTTCGTTGTTTACAGCTTTATTAACATATCATTAAGCACGCTTCGTTGTCTACAGTTTTTAAGAGCATGTTTCGCTGTTTAAAGTACTTAAATGAACGTTTCGTTGTTTACTGCTTTTACAACACGTTTCGATGTCTATTTATGCTTTCAGAAATTGTATACATTTACGAGCATGAAACGAAATAGATACAATAACAGACAAATCATAAGCCATAAAAAGTAATAAACCAACGAAGAAACAAATAGCGAATGCAGAAACAAGTCACGAACAAAGAAACTGATAACGAACGAATAATAAACGAAATAGATAATAAATGAATAATAAGTAAATTAAATAAAAGCAAAAGGCAATGGTATGACGTGAGGCCGTTTAAGCCTATGTGGCATGACCGCTAGCGAGCTTTCAGATTATGCCATCGTCGCTAGCAAACTTTCAGATAATGCCATTGCTGCTCGTATCTGTTGCAAGGTCCCTGGATTATGCTGGGACAAATGACCAATGATTAGCAGGCTTTTGGATTATACCATTGCTGCTATATCAGAGGTAAAAGACAAAAACGATGAATAAAACGTAAAAGACGAAAACGATGACTAAAACGTAAAAGACAAGAAGATAAGGAAAAGAAGAGAAACTTAAACTGTATACGATTTTAAAGATGCACATCATGAGCATGTAGTAGCATGATAGGTATTATCACTTACTGAGCCTTAGGCTCATAGGTTACTACTTGCGATGTAGGTACAAGTATGAGAGAACAAATGATGTACAGATGTAGGAGCAGCTGATGAAGGATTTGTACAGACGAAACTTGTGTCTGGTCAGGCTAACAAAGGTAAAAAGAATAACAGGTTTGTAAACTATAAAGGAACATTTTAATTAATTGTTTGTATATGAAATATTTACGCTTCCGCCACATTTTCAAAGAAAAAGTAATTTATGCTTCCGCTATGTTTTAAATAAAAGATTTTATAATGCTTCTACACTTTATTAATTGGATATTCATGATGAGTTTAAACGAAATGGTTAGTAGCGGTTCGCCTTTAGGGCCACTCTGATTCATTTTATAAAGATTTTCAAAGTTTTAAATTTCACACATTTTAAAAAGGGGTTTTTGAAAAAAAAAAAAAGTCGGGTCGTTACACTTGGTTTCAGAGCAAATGTTTTAAACCTGATCCGTGTACTTACAACTATTTATTTTTAAAATGATTTTATAAATTGCTCTGATACAATTTTAAATTGCTCTACTATGTTTTAAAACTTAAATGTGTTTTAAATTGTTCTGCTACAGTTAACGGCACTTTAAAAAAAAACAAAACAAAACAACTACAATTTATATAAATTGCCCTGATACAGTTTTGCTTAGCAAGTATGTTTTTAAAACGAAAAAAAAAAAAGATTCTATAAATGCCTACTAGCGCCAATTTCAATGTGGAAATACTCCATCAAATGCAAGTAACTTACTAAATTTAATTTTCCTTATGTATAATTATTTTATTCTGCGGTGTAAGGTACCATGGTTAGAGGACGACGAAAGGTTGGGCAAGTAGGAGATACGAGTGGTGCAAATGAAACGATCACTCGGTTGATTACTTTAGTGGAACAACAATCACGCCAATTGGAATGACATGCCACAAATTTGGAGAATTTTATAGAAATCATGGCGTGTGGTAATGAGCGAGTTGCGGAACAACGCGTGGCTGAGCAGCCTGATGTAAGTTGGGAGAAGCTTCAGCAGTTATGATCACCTCAATTTGATGGGAATATTATTGACCCAGACAATGCTGAGGAATGGTTAAGGACCATGGAAGAAATGTTGACCTATGCTAAGATAAAGGAAGAGGAAAAGGTAGCATCTGCCATGTTTATGCTATTCAAGGTCACAAGATTTTGGTGGGATTTAGTCAAGATAGCCAAGGATGTGATTGCGATCACTTGGACAGAATTCAAGAAAATCTTTTGCGAGAAATATTTCAACCGCACAACAATGACAAATTAGTTTGTAGAATTTGTTCAGTTACAGCAGGAAGGATCGGTTTCTGAGTATGTGCGCAAGTTTGAGGCATTGTAGCGGTTTGCCCCACAAATGGTGAGCAGTAATGAGCACAAGGTACAACACTTTATACGAGGACTTAAGACGGAGATTCAGGAAGGTGTTGTGGGAGAGGGAATGCAAGATGTAGCCTACTCAGAGATTGTATTAAGAGCTCTTGATCTTGAAGAAGTAAAGAATTGGATCTCAAAACAAAGCAAGTCCGTGGCAAAGTTTCAGCTGTATTCACAAGAAGAAGGGTGTACGTCCAAGGGAATAAAGCGGCCCTTTAATGAAGAAGGAAAGCAACAGGTGATTCGGTGCCCAAGGTGAAGGCGAAACCATGAAGGAGAATGCTTGGTTAAGTCACATCAGTGCTTTAAATGTGGGGAGATTGACCATTTTGCTAGAAATTATCCGAGGATGTAAGGGATGAAAGAATGATGTACTCCTTTATTATAGTATTTGCATTTAGCTAGTAGTAAGTGTAATGAAGGTAAAAATGTAACACAAATTAAATAATATTGTAATTAAATTTCCTTAGGTTTTTATGAGCACAGTGTTCTTTTAAATGTATTGTTAAGGGGGTGTGATAAATGGATGGATTGTTCTAGGACTGTTCGGAAAGACCCGGAAGTTTGGCGGGACTCACTCAGATACTGACCCAAAAACGGAAATAGATACGGGAACAGAAACGAAAACGAAAATGGATACCGAAACGGTATGAGCACAGAAACTGAAAAAGAAACGGGAAAAGAAATGGACATGGAAACAGAAATGGAAATAAATTTCCAAAATGGAAATAGATACAAATATGGAAATAAAAATGGAAACCAAAACGGATACGGAAACGGAAACGCGTACGAACACAGATACCAAAACAGATACCAAAACTGCAACCAAAATAGAAATAGAAACAAGGGTCTAACGAGTGATGTTACATCTTGCTCTCAGGAATATCAGAATGATCTTTAGGATGATCTTTGGAGAATAAGATAAATCTAAGATAGGATGTAGAAGTATTAGATTTTGAAGTGTCTTAGGTTTTGTTCATATGTGACGTTGTAATCTATTCATTTAGAAAATGAATGCAAAGTTGTTTGTTTGTATTTAAATTACTGCAAAATCATCAGAATATTTCTTTACTTAAGTTGTACTTAGGATTGGAACAAACAGAATCGTCTTGGAAGGTACCTTGATGATTTAGCGCAGTAAATTAAGTGGTCATTTGGTTGAGAATTATCTGGTTTTGGTTTGGGAACTAACGGATAATGGTTTCTAAGGATTTAAAGGTTTCAACGACGACTCAAGCCATCGTATTTTGAAAAGGACAATTAGGATCAACAAGCTTTGAGGGATGTAATTGAACAAAAAGTTGTTTAGGTTCAATTGTTTGTAAAAATTTTGCGTATACCAAGGACAAGAATAAGATAACGTTATGCGGAAGTTACGATTGGCGAGTATCTAGTTTTGGGAATTAAGATTGAATGATAAGGTATAAAGAATAGAAATTTTGATACCCTTAGCTGTTGGATAGTTAAACAAGAGAAAAGAAAATAGATTAATTTTCTCTATAAAGGATTTTCCACGAGGAATTAAGGAAAATTTTCTAATGTGACACGTTAACCCTTAGAGGAAAAAGTGAAAATGCTAGATCTTTATGAGATAAGTGATGATCGGAGTAAGGAGTTAACCCATTGGATGATTTGAATCTAGCTTAAGGAATGGAAGAGTGATTGCATCAAAGGTGTTATCTTATGAGGATGATTCGCTTATGAGGGATTTTTGGTGTGTTGATATTTTTGACGTTGATTAAGATGGATAAGTTATGGTGGTTGGTAATAATATTGAACTAAGGGAAATGAACTCCTTTGGATAATAAGTGTAAAAGATATTTAAGCTAGGAAAATTTTGAGGGTGAAATTTATATAAGGAGGGAGGAATGTAATACCCTGACTTTTTATATTGAAATTTAATAAGAACAATTGGAAAGAAATTGGACATTTTTGAATTAATTGAAAAATTATCGGGGTATTACCAAGGACGTATTACTAATATTATAAATTATGGAAATTTATTGGATAATAATTAAGGATTAAATTGTAAAGAGTATATAATTTGATATTAATTGAGAGATCGGATTAAAGGAAATTAGATTATGGATTGAACAGGTTTGGTTCGGCTCGGTCTGAGAACAATCATGTGGTTCAGTTTTCAGTCAAATGAAGAAGAATAAAATGAGATTTATTGGGATTGAGCATTATGTAAATAAGTAATTGGGGACTTAATTAAAAGGTAGAAATAAAGAAGGAAATAATTAAATTGGGGAGGAATTTAAAATAGATTAAAAAGTAAAGGGTTAAGGGAGGGTGAACCGGTTCTTCTTGAACTGGTTCAAGCTGGCGGTCCACAGTTGGCTGGGAAGAAAAGGGTATGATGATTTTAATTCGGCCTTCGCCCTATGCACGACAGGAGAGAAGTGAATGAGGGAGAAAGAGAAGAAGGAGAGAGGGAAAGCGAGGACGAGGCGGACGTGGGGGGAGACTCGCTGGCGAGCTTCTACACAACGACGAGGTGGGCTCCAGCGTCAAACAAACGAACGACCAGGGAGACTTCATGAGTCGCAGCTAGGGCATGGATCCGACGGAATTGCGTGATTAATCGGACCTCTGCCATGGCGATTCTTGGCGTCGGGTCGAGGTAGGTTAGCTGACCATTCCTTCTGCTTTACATTCTATCGATCAAGCGTGTCTGGAAGCGTGCTGCAGAGGTGGTTGTCGGCATCAAAAATTTGGCGATGGACAAGGGAGCCAATGATTGGTGCTGGACCAGCCGAAGGCCTGGGTCCAACTTACGGCTCAACTTCATCGGTTCGGGTTGAACCAAGTGGCACAAACCTTCCACATTGGCCCTCCTTCCAGTTGGAATCATATATGTGCGGACCAGCCTTTAAATGGTGAAGGAAATTGAAGAGATGTTGTCAGTGGCTTCGGGCATTTTGGTTGGTCGTGCTGTAGGACTAGAGAGGGTTGTCTCCTGGGGAGAGGATAAAATGGCAGAAGAGTTCTTGCTTTGGGGAGATTTCTCTTGGAAGATGGGTGAAGAACTCCTGGAGTTGTGGGATGAACTCCTTAGTGCTGGTGATGAGCTGATGGCCGAGAGGTGATTACTGAAGAGAGGATGGCTGCACTTGGGTGTTGGTGAGATTGTATCATTTTGATCTTTTCCCCTTTTCATGTAATGCTTGAACATCAATTCTAAAGATTTTATTCTGCTGTTTAGGTTTACATTTCCTTACGTTAACTACTGTCCATTAGCAATACGTAGAGAATAGTAGTGAAGAATATGTTGGATTTGGGTTTTGTTGTTGGATGTGTTAAGTGTGGAGTTACAACTTTGATATATTTTCTGTTGGGGTTGTGAGTGAATTTATTGGTGTGAAATTGTGCACTGTGAAGAGTTGTTTTGTATCTCTTTTGGTTTCCGGTTGGGTAATGGAATAATCTGTTGGGTTCTGCTTTTCAATTCGATGAATGGGTTGTTAATCTATTAATTGGGTCAATACTTTGTGATGGTTTGGATTAGCATGTTGGATGATTATTCTGGATGAGTATTCTTTTTTTGTATAACAATCTTTGGTGCAACATGAATTTATTGGTTTGAGTATTCTTTGTTGTGATTGGTTGGTTCTGTTGGTAATCTCTATAAGTTGTTAAGTTGGATTACAATGGTTAAGTTGTTGAACATTTGGGAATCATTGTTGGTGCTCTTGATATTTTGATGGAAAATGTTAATCTGAAGTTGGATGTTGATAAATGTAGAAGTGTGAACATTTAGAAATAAAGTTGTTAAGTAACAGCTTTTGGTTTTATACTCCGTTGGATTTCTTAATGAATTTATCAGTATGCTGTTAGAGGTTGGAAGTTGGAAGTGTTATTTTGCTTCGATTTAAACCTGTTAAGTGGCAGCTTTACTTGTTTACTCTATTGATTTAGAATGTATTCATTTGGAAATGAATGTTGGTATTAATTAGTAAGCTAAGTAGTAATTAAGAAAAATGATTCCATTTAGGAAATTTTAGTAAGTAACGGGGGATTACAAAAACATTAAGATTTAGACTAAATGATTGTATTAATGACTAGATATTTTAAATTGTGAAGGTACTAAGAAGAAGAAAAGTTAGCTTTAAGTGTTGAATGAAGAATCGAGGTAAGTGATATGCAAATGTCTTGGTCTTCGTACCCTACATCACAAGTTTAGGGGATGCATGTTTCGTTGCTTACAACTTTCCTGTCATGTTTCGTTGTTTACAGTTTTAATAGCATGTTTTGTTATTTATAGTTTTCATAGCATGTTTCGTTGTTTACCGTTTTAAAGCATGCCTACAGTTATTAATCGCATGATTCATTGTTTACTGCTTTTAAAACATGCTTATACTTATTAATTGCATGTTTCGTTGCTTATTGCTTTCCTAGCTTGTTTCGTTGTTTACAGCTTTATTAGCATATAATTAAGCACGCTTCATTGTCTATAGTTTTTAAGAGCATGTTTCGCTATTTACAGTACTTAAATGCACATTTTGTTGTTTACTGCTTTTACAGCACATTTCGATGTCTATTTATGCTTTAAGAAATTATATGCATTCACGAGCATCAAACAAAATAGGTACAATAACAGACGAATCATAAGCCATAAAAAGTAATAAACCAACGAAGAAACAAATAGCAAATGTAGAAACAAGTCACGAACAAAAAAATTGATAATGAATGAATAATAAATGAAACAGATAATAAATGAATAATAAGTAAATTAAAGAAAAGCAAAAGGAGACGATATGACGTGAGGCCATTTAAGCCTGTGTGGCACGGCCGCTAGCGAGCTTTCGGATTATGCCATCATCGTTAGCAAGATTTCGAATTACGCCATTGCTGCTCGTATTTGTTGCAAGGTCCCTGGATTATGCTGGGACAAACGACCAATGATTTGCAGGCTTTCGGATTATGTCATCGTTACTATATCAGAGGTAAAAGACAAAAACGATGAATCAAACATAAAAGACGAAAACGATGACTAAAACGTAAAAGACAAGAAGATAAGGAAAAGAAGAGAAACTTAAACTATATATGATTTTAAAGATGCACAACATGAGCATATAGTAGCATGATAGGTATTATCATTTACTGAGTTTAGGCTCATAGGTTACTACTTGCGATGTAGGTACAAGTATGATAGAGCAAATGATGTACAAATGTAGGAGCAGCTGATGAAGGATTTGCATGGACGAGACTTGTGGCTGGTCAGGCTAACAAAGGTAAAAAGAATAACAGCTTTGTAAAATGTAAATGAACATTTTAATTAATTGTCTGTAAATGAAATATTTATGCTTTTGCCATGTTTTCAAAGGAAAACAAATTTTCGCTTCCGTTATGTTTTAAAGAAAAGATTTTATAACACTTCCACACTTTATTAATTGGATATTCATGACGAGTTTAAATGAAATGGTTAGTAGCGGTCCAGCTTTAGGGCGCACTCTGATTCATTTTATAAAGATTTTCAAAGTTTTAAATTTCACGCATTTTAAAAAGGGGTTTTTGAAAAAAAAAAGTCAGGTTGTTACATCAATTGTTGTTGATAGAAGTTGAATATTGGTAGGTTTTTGAGGTACCTTTACTAAATTGCTTGAATGGAGGCTAAATTCTGGAGGTGTTCTTTGATATAGTTGATGTGCTGGATATGTTAAATGTTGTGTGGTTATTGAGAATATGTTGATCCTATTAATTAAGTTAGAAGTGAGGCTTGAATATGGTGATGTTTGTTTAAAGATTTATTCATTTAATTGAAGTGATTTTGAGATGTATTGTTCTTGATTATTGTCAAGCTTTGGAGATGTATTGTTCTTGATTATTGTTAAGCTTTGGAGACGTATTGTTCCTTGATATTAATGTGTAATAGATTGTTATATAAAAGATTATGTTCATGCTATTGGAGATGTATTGTTCTGCATTGTTGTTGAGCTAAGTATTAGGATGTTGCTCTAGAGGTACCCTTCGATGATGTTAGATATGTTAGGTTGTTGTTATGTTAAGTTCTGGAAATAATAATTGATGTTGCTGGTTGTTAAGAACTTGTTTTAATGCTATGATGTGTTGTTGCTGTGTTTGATTAACTTTAAAGTATTAAATGTGTTGCTATGTATGAACATGAGGTGGTTTGTGTTTAATAGATAGTAGGTTTTGTTCATGCTTTTACTTGGAGACGTACTGTTTTGCTAATGTTTGATGCTTGGATTCATTAAATATAAGTCTTGATTCCATGTTGTTCGAGGATGTATTGCTTTGATGAGTTGTTCATGTTCCTAATAAGAATATTATTGTAAGAACCTGGTGTTGATATTATCCTTCATAGATATTGAGGAATTTATATGTCAATGATACGCTAAAAATATGAGGAATTGTATGCATTCATACATGTTCTTGCATCATAAATTGTAATGTTCATGCATCATGATTTCTAAAAGACAATGAGAAGGGTTTGAGTTGGGTTAAAGTTCACCACTCACTCCCAAGATGTGTAGAAGAAAGAAAAAGGTATAAGTTCATCATGATAGAATAAATTTACCATTATGATATAAGTTCACAGTTGTGGTATAAGTTCACCAATCTGGTAAAAGTTCACTAGTATGGTACAATTTCACCGTTATAGTACAAGTTCACTGATATATTATAAGTTCATTACGATTAAAATTCATCAATTTTTTCCTAAGCAAATAAAAGTTAAGAAATGAAAGAAAAATGTTTTATAACACGCATATCATGTTCATTTTGAATTTCACTTCTTACTAAGCATTAGACTTATAGTTTAAGTCTTCTAATGTAGATATGCTCTATGACAAGGAAAGAAGTAGTTTATGGAGGATTTACACACTGCAGACGTTGTTGCTAGTTATGCTAAAGATTGAAGAGAAAAATGTAAAAGGTTTTGTAAAGATATTGATTTGTAAAAGAAAAGAATTTTATTTATTGCACTTTCAAACGTTTTGTTTTATTAGGCAAAGTCTTCCGCTACGCAATGTTTTAACTAAGGAAATGTACTTGAATAAATGATCGTTTCAAATAGTTTTAAAATGTAAAGTCTTCCGCTGTGTAATGTAAAGGGTTTAAATTTTATGTGTTTTTCAAAGTGAGAGCTTTTAAATTACAACGTTTTAAGAAAAAGGAAACCAAGTTGTTACAAAATGGTATCAGAGCACTCGAGTTTTAAAATTAGTTCTGTAGACTACCTACTAGCATAAGTCTCAACGTGGAAATACTCCATTAACTTTAAGTATGTTTTTTTTTCAATTAATAGTTATGTTATTATATGCTAGTTGCATAGAAACAAAATGGTGGGGGAAGCAAGGCAAGATAGGAATCCAAGGGATGGCATGATCAGTAGATTGATGGAAATGTTTGAGCGTCATATTCAGTTTATGGAGCGGAATAGGGAAATGGAAGAGCATAGAAACCCGCAACTTATGGTTCACAAGGACTTGGGATGTGAGAGATGTCGACGATTAAAGCCGCCATATTTTGAAGGAGATATCAAGTTCAGAGGAATGAACTCGAATGGAGGAGAGTATGTTTAAGTAGACCAAGATTGAGGAGCAAGAGAAAGTTACTTGTGCCATCTTTATGTTGACGAAGGATGCTCGATTTTGGTGGGATTCCATGAAAGCAGTGCATGATGTGAAGAGTTTGGAGTGGAAAAATTTAAGGAAATCTTTTATTAAAAGTATTTTGATCGTACCACAAGGACAAGAAAGATGATAGAATTTGCTCAACCTCATCAAATCGGAATAGTATCAGATTATATACGCCAGTTTGAGTCATTGTCTCATTTTTCTTCCCATCTGGTCAGCACTAATGAATATAAGGTAAATCAATTTGTTCAATGACGCAAGTTGGAGATTTATCAGGGTGTGAAGATTCTGGTACCCAAGGGATATCATATACGGACTTTCTAGCAAAAGCTCTCGAGGTACAAGAAGCCAAGTTTCTGGTCATAAAATTTAGAGAGTGTAATAGAAAAGTAATGAAGGAAGTCGAATCCCACATGCTTATGGAAGAACAATCAGAGATACGGGGATCAAAGAGACCTTTCATTGGAGGTGAGTCACAAGAAAATGAAAAATGTATTTAAGGGAATGTTGAAACTTCACGGGTCAATGAATGCCCAAAGTGTAAGCAAAGTCATAAGGGGGAATGCATGGCCAGATTTGGGAGATGTTTTAGATGCAACAAAGTTGGTCATATTGCAAAGATCTGTCACATGCTATCTGATGAAAAGAAAGAAATTTTGGCATAGAATTGATGATCTATTCGACCAGCTTAGAGGGTCTACGTATTTCTCGAAGATGAAATTGAGGTCGGGTTGCCATCAGTTGAAGATTATAGCTATGTCGCTGACCAGAAAAGCATGAAGTTTATTTGGAAAGGCAAATGTTAGACAACAGTTTAAGTAGAGATTTACTACTGCACTAGTTTTGACATTCCCTTATGGGAGTTTTCCATATGCAGTATATATAGATGCATTAGGAGTTGGTTTGAGTTGTGTTCTGATGCAGTAGGGGAAAGGGATAGCCTATGCATCTCGACAATTAAAAACACATGAGTGAAATTATCTTACCCATGACTTGGAATTAGCAACTATTATTTTTGCTGTAAACATTTGACAAAGTTATTTGTACGGTGTAAAGTTTGAGATATTTTCTTATCATAAGAGCCTAAAATATTTCTTTACATAGCGTGATTTGAACCTCCAACAACGCTAATGGATGGAATATATTAAAGACTATGATTTTTCATTGGAGTACCATCCTAGGAAAGCCAATGTTGTGGCTAATGCCTTGAGTTGTCATCCTCAAGATTTTCTTTCTTGTCTTGTGTTGGAAGATTGGAAGAGATGTATGGGTATTGGAGATTATTAGCTACAATATCAAGATAACGATCAATCAGTTTGACTATTTAATATGGTAGTGACGCCTACACTTTTGTAATGTGCTAAGGATATACAGATAAGGATATGCAAAAGTCTAATGATAAGATGAAGAAAAAGTTTGATCAGATTCAAGTTGTTTAGCAGTTTGATGGTTGAAAAATAGACTCCGATCGTTTTCTTTTTTTAAAAGGTCAAGTTTGACCTGTCAGCAAATTAAGATTGAGAATCAAAGATCACCTAGGTTATTGCAGCTATTACCTATACCTGAGTGAAAATGAGATAGAATCACCATGGACTTTTGTAATCCGTTTGTTGAGTACTATGCAGAAGTTTGATGTAATATGTGTAATACCCAGATTTTTCTTAAGAATAGGTTTAATTATGTAATATGATAGTTTAGAAGATTAATTATTGTAACAAATTATGAATTTTTGACTCTCTTTAGTCCTTTTTGGAATGGGTACCGCCATAAACCAATCCTTTCATTACATTCGTTCGTTCGTTCCTTACTCGTACGTAGAGCGGGAGATTGAAGGACCCATACGGAATGGTATGTGAGTACCATTCATTCCTTTGATTCATCTTTTTTAACATTTTTCTCACTCAAGTATGTGAGTACCACCCCAAGGTGACACTCCCTATTTGTTTCTATTAACATGATGCATGTTGACACAATATAGAAAGATCACAAATTGAACAATGAATAACAAGAATAGCACTAATAGAAAACAACAAATAGCAAGAATATCATTAATTGAATACAACGAATGGCAAGAGTAACACAAATCGAAAGCAAACATAATAGCAAATTGAAAGTGACAATACGACGTGCTTGATCTTACCAAAAGTAACAATAAGGATATGGCAAAATGAATAAACTATTAACTACAAAGTGTCTAAATTGATACAAGCCAATAATGAAAACATGCTTAATAGCCAACCCATGGAAACGAACTAAGAACATGCTTAATAAATCGAATACAATGTGAAACATGCTAACAAGGTAAGACCAACTAGTACCGGAAACATGCTTAATAGACCCTCATGGAAACGTGGTTAATAAAATGCTCAACAAATAACTAATAGCAACATGCTTGTTATGCTCGAATGAGATACACAATTCTTATCTTATTAGAATAAATGTGCTCCTACCCTAGTATTTAAACATGCTCCCCTTGATTAACTAGTTAATTAGACATGCTCGGAATTAGTCATAGATCAAACATGCTCCTACAATTGTTATCCCAAATGATCTGCACATGTTGGATTAATCTATATAAAGTAGGCATTAACAATTAAGAACAGCAAGTAATATGATGGATTGTACAAAACAAATAGTGAAGTAAACATGAACAACTAGGGAACTACAGCAAGTGATTATAATAAATTGCACTGAACAGAAAAAATTCTCAATTCATTCATAGTCATACATACGTATCATATCATCCTCCCTTTCATCATTCTATCCTACAAGCTTAACATCACCGTTTATCATTCATCCTTCACATTTCTATCAAATAAGTATTTGCAGTAACAGAGAAGTTGTAACTCCTAAATAGTACCAAGAAATAACAACATTATAGGCTAGTTTTTAAGATACTAAACAAATTTATCTAGGCATGCATATTTAAATAAAACATAACATAAACATGCTTAAATAAATTGAAGCTAATCAAAATAATGATGTTCATATCTCCTAACCATAACCAAGAGTTAGCAACATTGATAAATCTAAGTCTATTGTCTAATAAGTAACATGAGAAGCAAAACAGAGATATATGATTAGCAACAACAGAGATAATACTCCGAAAATATGCTAACAATTTATTCATACATATCACTCATGAACCTATATCATAGCAGTTCATTATCCACTCTCCATTACATAAGTCATATAGAAATCATTGTAGTAAGAGAAATTACGATAATGAAGTTGATAGAGGTTATAAACAACTAAAGAAAGACTATAGTTAAGTTAGAATCTACTACAGCAAGGTAAAACAATACAACGTAAAGGACCAATCATTTAGAGAGAATTTCTTAGCTCATTTTTGCTCATTCGTGCATCATTCTTTACTACGGGACCTAACCTCCATCATTCATACTAAAACACTCATCACATCGCTTATCCTTAATAATATAAAGCATTTGAAACAAGTAGAGATGCAAGGAATTTAAGGCCAAGAGTTCAATATTCACTAAAGGAAATATTGCGGAGATTATCTACGAGAAGGGAAAATCAACACAACTCACACACGATTTACTTGGGTGAAGGGCCTCCATTGGCTGAGACTACCCAAGTCCTTACCCTTGTTGACAATTCGACATATGAACAATAGCACCCCCCATGTTTCCACACTCCACGCAGGAACTACTCTAGCAACAAAGAACTAAACGAAGAAGAAGATACAATGTAGAGGGAGAGGCATTGGCTGGAGCTAAACAGGAAGCCTCACCTGGAGACAGGCCGTACGTTTGGCAGGGGGAGATGTAGGAGACAACTCATGCTGGTTGGGACGTGGTGGAGGGTGATTTGTCTCGAGGAGCATTTTTATTGGTTGATTCGTCGATTTGTTTTGATTTTAAGTTATTTTCTGTCGCAGATCTGCGATGATTCGGACGAGTGCGGACATGATGGATCATCTGCATCCATCTGCATGTGTAAAATTCCATAGGTAGA
This sequence comes from Begonia loranthoides, assembly GCA_022433065.1. Lineage (NCBI taxonomy): Eukaryota > Viridiplantae > Streptophyta > Magnoliopsida > Cucurbitales > Begoniaceae > Begonia > Begonia loranthoides. The sequence goes on from CM039473.1 coordinate 9,833,083, forward strand.
ATTGTCGTCACGGATGAGAAATGGCGTCTCCACTCTCGTCCATATCGTCTACAACGACATTCGGACGCGTTTTGGTGTCCACATGTATCGTTTGAATCTGTCTATAAGTTCGACATATTCAAATCGGACACGGCCCTTCCACGTCCGCGCTCGTCCACAAGTGTCCAAAGACGCCCAGACTTGGACAGATTCAATCTAGATGCAATGACTTACGTCCTTATTCATCCGGACTTGTCCGAAACTCCAAATAGGTGAAGTTAGGATGCGGGTTCGCGTCTTGAGTCCTCCCAAGGTTCGGGGTGATGTTCCATGCGTTTTACGAACGACACTTCACGTCCGCAAGGTCGTCCGCATGCGTCCGAATAGGCCAAAATTCCATTTCCTTCACATTTTCCAACTAAGCTTTTATCCCGTAATATTTTTCCCATGAATACATGTCATAATTTAACAAGTACAAATATGCAATGTACTATACATATATCTCCAAAGTTTGATTACATCGCATATACAAGGAAAAATAGTTTCAGGTTATTACACCCACGAATGTTCTACTATGGAAAGAAGCCCATGAAGACAAAATTGAAGAACAAAAAAGATCAAGGCAAGAGAAGATATGGAAACCATTCCAATCGTCCAAACAAGAAGACAAAAGGAAGGTCAAAGTATGCATGGAAAAGCAAACCCTCCAAGTGGTCGAATGTAATACCACGATTTCCCCTAACGGAACTAAGTAAGGATAATTGAAAAATTAATTGGGTGTAATAGGATTATTTAGATAATTATTGAAGATTTATTCAATGGAATTATTAGAAGTGGCTAAGTGTATATTTCTATTAAAATATAAAACATAAATTATTAATGGATTTTAGAGAAAATGTTAATTTGTGAAGATTATTGAGGGAGTAAGTTATAAATTGTTGAGGAATTGTTTAAGGATTAATTGGAAATAAATTAAAACGAAAATGGAAATAAAATAAAAAGGAATAGAATAAATGAAAGGGAGAGGAAACGTGGCTTTTAGCAGATGAAGGCAAGGAAGGGACGTCCTTCACAGAGAAGAATGGACGATAGATGTGAGGGTGACAGATGTGAAGAATGGACGACAAATGTGAATAACGGACGACAGATAAGAAACATCAAATGAATTATGGACCATTAGATGAGGCCTAAGAAATATCGGATGAATTGTGGATCATTAGATTAGCAAGGGTGATGTCCATTCTTCATAGGAGACGTCCGTCATTAAATGAAGGACGGGACCACGTGTAAATCGAAAAGAAAAATGGACACGTTTTAAGACCGCTGGATGAGGAAGCGAACGAAGTAGGAATGTAGGATTCGCAATGAGGGATATCCTTTATGGAAAATGGACGTCCTTCATAGCGAATTTGATGTTTAATTTCTGGGAGTGGCAAATTGTGGCAGTTATGCAATCTTTCAAAAAAGGAAACTGCTCCCTTTCAGCAAGTGTTTCAACTTTCCTTCTACGAGCGTTTTGGCATCACGATTTCATAATACTCCTTAAACGATAAGCAAGTACATGTGGCATTTGGATGAAGTGCCACTTAGGAGTTGTTGGCGAATGTCAAGGACATTGAAACGTCTCAAGGAGATTTATCTCCTTATTAAAATGAAGATAGCAGTAAAAGAGGAGGACATTCTGAATTTCCTTACAAAGAAAAGAAAGAGCAAGGGAATTAGGGAGAAAGTCATAGAGAACGTGAAGTAGAGAAAGAAAGTTGCTACTTTTGGCATGAAGGGAAGCGTATGGCTGTAAGAAATAGGATGTGTGGCTAGTGGAGGCCTACGTCACAGGAATTGTTTTTTGAATTGTTGAATGACTTATTATTGTCGTTTCCTGTTGAATTGAGAAATTGGATTCACGTATGAATTTGGAAAATCATTGTGAAACGTTGTTGTACTGTTAGATTAATTAGTTATTGTCAATTACATGTATGTTGGATTGAGAAGCTGGACAATGCACTATGAATTATTCAAGACTTGGTTGTAGTTAAATATTGCCTCTGTTACTTGTTGTGAAGCATAGTTCTGTTGATTGCTAGATGATTTTAGCTTTTATTAATTAGAGTTCGATGAAGAAGTAGGAAAATGCCCTATGAATTGTTGTTAACCATGAGGTGTGAATAATGATGAATTACTATATTATTCTGCTATTTTTGAACTAATACCTCAGATCGAATAATGCCCAGTACTTTATTATTGGTCCTATAAATGCAGTTGTCTTTGATTCTGCTTCTGCGTTTGGATTACCTTCTTACTAATGTTGGCTATTTCTAGATTTCATGATTTGCTCTCTCTTAATAATTGCATAGTTATTCTGATAGTATCCTTTAATTATTGTTGTCCATATCACTGTTGTAATGTTATGTTCCCTATTGTGAATTTCATATATTGTTGTGAACTGAATATGACATGACATACATGCATCATGCTAAGGATTTATGAAAATGTTTACATATGCATGACATTTTGATGAAATGAACAAATAAACGTAAATAGGCGTGTGGGGATTTGAGATAATAGGTGACGGTCCATTATGGTGACACCCATAATGGATGTATCTCCTCCCACGTAGGGAGAGAGTGACGGTTAAGCCACATGGACCATAGGATGTATCCTTTCTCCTGTACTGGAAATCCCCCACTGTTGCACATCACAGGACATTGGTGACGGCCATTATGGTGACACCCCTAATGGATGTATCTCCTCATCGGTGTGACAGTTATGTCATATGACCATAGGATGTATCCTTTCTCTATAACAAAATGTAAAGGAAGAGATAGGTTCTTCTCTAAGGTGGATTGCATAAGCAAGCATTGAGCATGAGCAATGCATTTCATTCTAAGTCTTGCTGAGGTTTAGGCTAATTGTTTTATCGAGTGATGTAGGTGACTGTGATGATACTATTGACATCCCTGTGAAAGATGAGGCATTACCTGATGAGCACATGTGTTATCAGCCTGGTTTAACCTGGGGGTTATAGCTCATATCAAGGAATATAAAGTGGTTTTATTTATTTTAAATAATTGTAAGGTTTTACATGATGATAACTGTTGCTAAACAATGGATATTATTGAAAGTATTCCAAAACTATGATATGAAATTATTTTTAGTTTCCTCTTAGATTACTCTTACCCATTTGTCTTCGCGCACGTTTTAAATTAAAAGAAAACTTTTTATATGTATATGGAAATAAAAAAGGTTTTAGTAATGTGTGACATTACAGTTGGTATCAGAGCATAACCAGGTCAAATGCAATTCTGTAGACTATTGATAAGGCAAGGCTCATTGCGAAATACTCTTCGACTATAAGTTTAGTTTCATTTCCATTTTCTTTCTTAAACTTTAACTATCCCTAATGTAAAAATGTAAAAGATAATAGAATGGCAAGGAGACTAAGAGCCAATATACAAATTGATGAAGAGAGGAATGAGATAGCCAGTGGTCAGGAAAATGCTACTAGCCAAGTGAATGTGGAGATAGCCGGCGGTCAGCAAAATGTTGCTGGTCAAAAGCACGCGAGAAATCGGGATGACATCATTAACCGACTGACAACTATAGTTGAGCGACTTACAGAGAGAGATAATGGAAATGGGAATCATCGTGCTATAGTAGTTCTGGAAGTAGCCAGCTGGGAAAAGTTTCAATGACTCAAGCCTACTAGTTTTGATGGAAATCTTTCCAATGTCATGGACGCCGAGGAATGGATACGGACACTTGAAGACATGTTTGAGTACTCTAGGATACGGGCGGATGAGAAAGTGACATGTGTTACTTACCTGTTAGTCCAAGACGTGCGATTTTGGTGGGATTCAGTTAAGGTGACACAAAATGTCCGAACTCTCACTTGGGATAATTTCAAGTAGCTATTCTATGACAAATATTTCAATTATACGATCCAAAATTAGAAACTGGTTTATGTGATTATGCCAGACGGGGACATTACCCGAATACATTTGACAGTTTGAAGCATTGTCTAGATTTGCTCCACACTTAGTATCAATCAACAAGCACAAAGTCCACCAATTTGTCCAAGGGCTTAAGATGAAAATTATGAGGGGGTTAGAATACCTGGTATTTGAGGTGTTCCCTATGCTCAGATTGTGGGAAAGGTGCTCGATGTGGAGGAAGTGGAGTCAATGGCGGCAAAACAAAGGGAAATAAACAAGAGGGTCTAGAGGAACAGTCAGAACCAACAACAACAGAGTGTTCCATCTACAAACCGAGGGATGGAAAGACAGTCAGGGAATGAACCGCAATAGGGGAGAGACAAGTGGCCCATGGCTGAAACAACTACTCCATTCAGATAATGCCCAAAGTGTCAAAAGAATCATCATGGGGAGTGTAGAGTAGGCATGGGAGTTTTCTATAAGTGTTAAAAGCATGGGCACGTGGTAAGACATTTCCCAACTTTAGTGCAAGGATCAGAAGGAGTGACTCCATGAGTTTTCGCATTATATGGGAACGACGGAGAGGAGGATCTACCAATGGTTGTATCAGGTACACATGATATTATAAGTAATCACACGTGTTTTATATGATATTGGGTTATTCTTTTACAGCATTAAAAATTTTTGCATTAAGAGTTAGTAAAATTTTCTGATCATCCTAGGTACTATTTACGTTAAAATATATTGCTGCATATATCTTATTTGATATTAAGGCTACTTATTTATTTCAACTGAATTTTGTGAAAAAGTAAATCGTCTCCCTAGTCTTATGAAAAGTAAGTATAGGGCACTTCTACCATCTGGAGATTATCTGACTGCTAGTGGCATTCTAGAAGCATATGCACTTCAAATAAATGACCGTGTATTCCATGTTAATCTAATTGTTATGGACATGAAGGGGTTTGATATTATTCTGTGCATGGATTGGCTACCACAGAACCTGGTGATTATCAATTGTAGAAGAAGGGAAGTTCACCTTCACCCTCTTGGTGGCGAACAACATATCTTCCAAGGGAAAGGGACAAGCTGACGGTTATTTCTGCACTCAAGATAGATCAACTGCTAAAAAACGGATGCGAAGGATTCCTTGTAAATATAATGAACACCACAATTGTATCAAAGGTAAAGATAAAAGATGTTGCAGTGGTTCGAGACTTTCCAACGGTTTTCCTAGATGATCTTTCTGAATTACTGCCACATACAGAGATTGAGTTTGTAATAGAATTACATCCCAGTACAGAGCCCATTTCAAAGAATCCGTACAGAATGTCGGTAGCAGAATTGCTCGAGTTGAAAGTCCAATTAGAAGAGTTGATCAGCAAGGAGTTTATCCATCCAAGCTTCTCACCTTGGGGAGTGCTTGTAACATCCCTTCACTTGTTACCATATAAAAATTTTCTTCCCTTTAAAACACTCGTGAGAGAAAACTACAGTAACAAACAACGGAAGTCGTAACCATATAAAATATTACAAACTAGTAGTTTATAAGCTATTAAATAAACACAGGTAAAACATAACTTAAAATAGTTTGAAGTCATTAAACACTTAAAAACTTTTAAAACATTTAAATACGTTTATTCCATTTCCGTGAGCTGTAACCCCTAAGGTTAATGTCGCCAACAGCACAAACGCCTAACCCAGCAATACTCCATCAACTATGTCCTTTATCAGCTTTATCCAATCTTCGGCTCCTTACCTACATTATAGGACCTAACTATGAGCCTAAAGCTTAGTAAACGGTATAAACGTAAAACATGATATACACATACAACTTTTCTAGCATCGTATACAGTTTTCTGTTTTGCTTATCTATTACTGTTCTTCTCTTTTACTGTTATTTATTCTATTTCTGCACCAGGCATATCCAACAAGACCATAAAAACTATTATTTACTTATCTTTAGTTTTTGTGCCGAGTGTAACGAACTGGACCACAAAAATAACTATTTACGTATATTCTTTTTAATTTTGTTACTGTTCTATTTTCATTTAGTTCCAGTTACCCATCCAAGTGTTAGAGATGTCAACTTGACAAGATAGAGCGGTTTATGCACAAGGCGGCTATCCCATGGCACACACCTAGGTGACCAACTCAAGAATCCACATCCCTAACCACCTATTTACGTTTATTCACTTTCGTATACTTTAGGATTTCAAGTCTTAACGTTGTTGTGTGCATACATTTCTATCTAACGTGTTCTTCATCGTATCCTCAAAACATGATCCATCCTAACTAAAGAATTGAACCTAAATCTAATAAACATACAATTCAAACAATCAAGCAAACAAGCAAACCCTAATTCCTGTGATGTAGGCCCTTTCGAATAAAACACATGTAGTACCACTTACATAAAGCCCTTAGCTTTAGAGAGTTAGCACTTAGAATTATCCTTCGTGAAACCTATTCATGATTAACACATATAGCTATTAATAATAAATCTCCAATAATAAATCCCCAACTTCAAAGTACAAATAGTGAGTAACCCTCATCTAATACCATCCAAAATTCAACTTAACAGTTATAATCTTCAACTAATATTGTTTAAATTATTTTCGACCTTATCCAACAACTTATCACTTCACCGATTGCTAACAAGTCTATCTAATTCCTAACCATAGCATTATTTCCCAAATTTATTATGTGCAGAGCACAAGTTATCCAATCACACCATTTGCATGCAGTAACCAAACTTTAACATCATTTTCATTAGTCACAGCAGTAATCACAACAATATTTCCCATTAATAACCAACAGAATATAACCAAATCTCAGGCTCAAATACAACTAACATAACTTAAACGCATAGAGCATTCATAGTGGTAGTAATAAACAAGTAGCACAATATTCATTGATATCCAGATAATTTTCATCAATTTCTCACGCAGTAAACTTAACCCAAAGCAGCATGTTTTCATCCATAAAACTTGGTATAAGAACCATACTTGAAGAACCCAAGACTTGAAGAATCCAAAAGACAAAAAGATGAAACTACACCTTTCCTCGCATTCTCCTTTCTTCAAAAATTCTAAAACTTCAATGCATTCACCCTTATTTTCTCACAGGTTTTCTTCTCTATAACTCACAAAATGCTCTCGCCCTTTCTTTCTTTCTTTCAAACCTTCACACTTAGCAAAGCTCTAGAACCATGCCCTCTTAACCATCATACGATCATATTCACAAATCACAAAACCCTGATAAACTTCAAAACCTTCATGCCAGCTCTCTCAAAAATTCAGTAGAGTTTTCCCATGGCTTTCATATCTGTGAATTCGTGTTCCATTCCCTCTCTATTAATAAACCATTCACAATGCCTCTTCAATGTTCACACAAAGATGAAGAGCTAAGGGACGTAGATCTTCAACATCCAGACGCATCTAACGTAAATTTCAGAAGCTTCCAGCGATGGCGTTTCCATTTCAAGGCAACTATCTTGATTGCCAGTTGATGATTTTCTCTTTGGATGATCAACCGCCAAACACATTCATCGACCGCCAACCACAAACGTCGGTCGATTGTTTCCCACATTGGACGATCGGCCGCCACTAAATCGATCAGCCACAAAATCTTATTTCCTAATTCACATGACTATCACGCCGGTTGATCAAATCCTTTGGATGATCGACCAACAATATCTCCATAATATTATTTGATAAAAATGCAGGTCACTTGATTCTTTTAGTGAGCGATCAACCGCCATTTTCCTTCCAATTGACCACCAATCCATTTTTACAACTTAGTGAACTATAGATTGATCAGAAATCCTTTTGATGATCAACCTCCACACCAATCAATCATCCGCCACATTATTTCTTCACCGAACAAATTACAAGTTAATTAGAAATCCTTTGGATGATCAACCTCCGCACCAATTAATCATCCGCCACATTCACCAAACAAGTTACATGTTGATAAAAAATCCTTTGGATGATCAACCTCTAGATCATCCTCACTTCAATCTATCATCTGCCACATTATTTCTTCATATATATATATATATATATATATATATATATATCCTTAATAAATCATTTTTCCAAAATATTCAAATCTAAATTTCTAAATTATCCAAAATGTCTTCATCACATTATTCTCTCCAATATATCCAAATATATTTTCTCTTATCAATACCTTAAATAAAAGCTTTTATCCGTCACCTCTAATTTCACTGACTATACATCAATAATCTAATTATATTATCATTCTGTCTAATTTCTAATGTCATCGAATAATTCTCCAATAACCTTAATTTTTTCACTAAACTAAGTATAGACATAATTCGGGCATCATAGTTCACTTTATCCAAATATGTTTCACTTGACTAATATCTTAAATTACCCAAGTTAATTCCAATAAATCCTAAATCATTCTCCTAATCTTAATATGAACATAATCCGGAGTATCATAATTGATTTCTTCCAATTATGTTTCTCTTGGTCAATACCTTAATCATCCATTTTAGCTCCAAAAATCCCAGAATTATCACTTCAGTCGTATGCTTAGCATAACATAATTTTGGGATATTACAGCGCGGTTTTTTTGTAAAAAAGAAGGATGGATCATTAACGATGTGCATAGACTACCAAGAGTTGAACAAATTGATGATCAAGAATGACACGAGATAACCTGCAAAAGGAAGTACGTGTTAGCAACCCACGAAGAATGACAGGGACGGAGATGTAGACCTTTGATCGGATCCGGGAACTATCTAACGTTAGGTTCACGGATTCTAGATTTTCGAAGAAAATCTACCGATCGCGGGCAATGGTTCGGTTTTCCCTCGCTCAAACTCCCAATGGAAGTTTGAAAAGGGAAAACTTACGAGTTAGCTCAAGCACCACGAGCTTGCTAACAAGGAAGTCCTCTACTTCGTCTCGGATTCGAAGATCCGGGGCGGCCGCTCGACGGAGTCGGAATCTCCTCACAGGGAAGGGAAATAGTAATATATTAATCTCGTCAAAAGTTGTCTTTCAATGCGTCTAACCATGGAAATTTATAACCTAGGTGATGATGAGTAGGGGTGATGGACGGTCGAGATGAGGCAGATGATGGACGGCCAAGATGAGGCATGTGGGTGGCAATATGCAGGCTCTTGGATGAATGTGGAATGAATGGCCGAGATTAAAGCTGGTGGAAGAACATGCATGGCGTACACGTGGCAGCTCCTTGATGTTTTCTTTGGGCTTGCTCTTTCCTTGGGCTTGAAAAGGATTGGACTTAGCCCATAACTCAATCATCACCATCTAACCTAACCAACAATCTAAATGCATGAATGAGTAAAGCTTATAACCATGCTTTACCCTCACAAAATAGGCTCAATGTTTGCCATGAAAATAAAAATAAGAAATAAATAAAAATATGCAGAATTGAAAGGTTACACGTTTGGGATGCCGGGAAGACAAATTCCCGTCTGATGAAGCTCATAACATTCACGTGTGTCCCAAGTCAAGACATGCACAGGTTGCTCCTTATCCGTTGGGACAACATCCCAAATAGAATCATCCTCGAAGTTAATACCTGCAAAAGAAACAAGATCATCAGTAATTTGGCTAAGTGACAGTAAGGACCTTGTTTGCGATCGAGTAATAGGCCTCGGCCCCCGAGGCATGTCAAAGAACATATACCCTTTTCCTCAAATTGATAATCTATTTGACCAATTGCATGGTGCTTGTGTGTTTTCAAAGATTGACCTTCATTCAGGATATGATCAGTTGAAGGTTAAGCCGGATGATATACCTAAGATGACATCTTGAACAAGGTATGGGCATTTCAAGTTTCTTGTGATGTCGTTTGGATTGACCAACGCTTCGGAAGCGTTTATAGATTTACTGAACCAAACTTTCAAGGATTATCTTGACAAGTTTGTTATTGTCTTTATCGATGACATTTTGATCTATTCTTAGTCAAAGGAAGAACACTGTGAACATATGAAGACTACCTTGTCTATTTTAGAGCGGCACCGACTTTACGCAAAATTCTCGAAATGCGAATTTCGGCTAAATGAGGTTAGCTTCTTGGGCCAAGAGATTTCTAAGAATGGTATTGCAGTAGACCCAACAAAAATTTAGGCAATCATCTATTGGACACAACCAAAGAGTGTGGGTGATGTGAAAAGTTTTGTCGGACTTGCAGGATACTACCGACGGTTCATAAGTGGATTTTCAAAAAATGTGTTGCCTCTCACCAGGCTTAAAAAGAAGAATGTAAGATTCTGATGGTCAGATAAATGAGAAAAGAGTTTGCAAGAGTTGAAACATCGTTTGATGACAACACCTGTCTTGGACTTACCAAAAGATGAAGGCAATTTTTGTATTTACTTTGAAGCATCCAAAAGTCGATTGAGTGGCGTTCTCATGTAGAATGGAAAATTAATTGCGTATGCTTCAAGACAGCTCAAACCGCATAAGGCTAACTATCCCATTCATGATCTAGAACTTGTTGTTATGGTATTTACGCTCAAAATATGGAGGCATTATTTATATGGGTGACGAAGTGAGATTTACACATATCACAAATTTTTGAAGTATATTTTTACGTAAAAGACTATATTGTGATATCAAATACCATCCCGAGAAAGTGAATATTGTAGTAGATGCTCTAAGTCAGCAGGTGGCCCTCATGAGTATAGTATGTGAAAAAATGCATGTGGGACTACAGAAAGATATTCAAGAGCTTGATGTACAGATGGTTTCTATGCAGTTAACAACTCTTTTTTCAGCATCAACACTAAAGCCTTCTATACTTGAGAGAATTAAAGAAGCCCAGCAGAAAGATACCCAATGCAAAGATTTCAAGCTGAATCCAACTCTAGCATAGTTTTAGGCCTATTCTATATCTGTTGACAGAATCGTGAAGTATAAGGACAGATGGTATGTACCTGCTCACTCACTTTTATAGTTGGCAATCTTGAGAGAAGCCCATTCTTTGAATTTTTCCTTCCATCCATCTCGAGTGCAACAAGATATACAAAGACCTCAAGATGCACTATATCTGGCCTATAATGAGTACGATATTGCCCAATATGTAGCATTGTGCCAGGTATATCAACAAGTAAAGGTAGAACATCAAAGGCCTAGTGGAATACTTCAACCAACGCCAACACGAGGCGATCTAGGTGATTATTGATAGACTAACCAAAGTTTCCCACTTTTTACTAGTAAAAATGACATACTAGATGAATTAGTTCATAGATACATATGTTAACGAGATAGTACGATTACATGGTGTGTTGGTCTCCATTGTATCTGATCAGGACTCGAGGTTCACTTCTGCTATTTAGAAGACCTGAAATAAGGCATGGGCATGGAATTAAAGTTCAACACTACCTTTCATCCACAAACTGACGACCAGAGTGAGTGAACAATCCAAATATTAGAAGATATGTTGGTGCCTGCATACTAGAATTCCAAATTGGATGGCGAAAGATGCTAATGTTGGTTGAATTTGCTACAATAACAATTTCCAACTGACTATTGGTATGACACCCTATGAAGCATTGTATGGCAGAAAGTACAGATTCTCTTTATACTAGAGTGAAGCTGAGTTTTATGGAACTGACATGATACAGTAGATGGTCGAATCAGTTGCAATCATCTGACAAAGAACGTTGGCTACTCAAAGTCGCCATAAGAGTTATGTCGATCACCATCGTCGAGAGATGGAGTTCAATGTTGGGAACTTGAGGGAGAGAATGTAATACCCCGATTTCCCGTAGCGAAATTAAGGGAAATTGGGAAATTAATTAGGTGTAATAGGAATATTTTGATAATTATTGAAGATTTATTCAATGAAATTATTAGAAGTAACTAAGTGTGGATTTCTGTTAAAATGTTAAACATAAATTATTAATTGATTTTAGAGAAAATGTTAATTTGTGAAGATTATTGAGGGAGTAAGTTATAAATTGTTGAGGAATTAGTTAAAGATTAATAGGGAATACATTAAAAAGGAAATGGAATTAAAATAAAAAGGTATAGAATAAATGAAAGGGAGAGGAAACGCAGCTTTTAGGAGATGAAGGCGAGGAAAGGACATCCTTCACAGCGAAGAACGGACGACAGTTATGAGGAATGGATGACGGATAAGAAACATCAAATGAATTAGGGAACTTTAGATAAGGCCTAAGAAATATAATATGAATTATGGATCGTTAGATTAGCAAGGGTAATGTCCATCATTCATAGGAGATGTCTATCGCTAAATCAAGGACAGGGCCACGTGCAAGGCACGTGGAGAACAAAAAGAAAAATGAACGCGTTTTAAGACTGTCAGATGAGGAAGCGAATGAAATAAGATCTAGGATTCGCAATGAGGGACAGCCCTTATGGAAAACGGACGTCCTTCATAGTAAATTTCATGTTTAATTTCTAGGAACGGCAAATCATGGTGGTTATTCAATCTTTCAAAAAAGGTAACCGCTCCTTTTTAGCAAGTGTTTTGGTTTTCCTTCTGCGAGCGTTTGGGCATTACAACTTCATAATCCTCCTTAAATAATAAGTTGGTATATGTGACATTTGGATGTGGTGCCACCTAGGAGTTATTGGTGAATGTCAAGGACATTGAAATGTCTCAAGGAGATTTCTCTCCTTAATAAAACCAAGACAGAAGTAAAAGAGGAGGACATTCTGAATTTCCTTATAGAGAAAAGAAAGAGTGAGGCAGAGAGGGAATAAAGGCACAGAGAACGTGAAGAAGAGAAAGAAAGTTACTGCCTTTGGCGTGAAGGGACGCGTATGACTGTAAGAAATTGTTCAGTGAGGTAAGAAATAGGATGTGTGGCCAGTAGATGCCTATATCAGAGGAATTGTTCGTTGAATTGTTGAATGATTTGTTACTTCCATTTCTTGTTGAATTAAGAAATTGGATTCATTTATGAATTTGGTTAATCATTGTGAAACATTGTTGTACTGTTAAATGAATTATCTACTGTCAATTACATGTATGTTGGATTGAGAAGTAGGACAATGCAATGTGAATTATTCAAGACTTGGTTGGGGTTAAATATTGCCTCTACTACTTATTGTGAAGCATAGTTCTGTTGATTGCTAGATGATTTTAGCTTTTATTAATTAGAGTTCGATGAAGGAGTAGGAAAATGTCGTATGAATTGTTGTTAACCGTGAGGTGTGAAGAATGATGAATTACTGTATTATTCTAGTATTTTTGAATTAATGCCTTAGATCGAATAATGCCTTATACTTTATTGTTGGTTCTATAAATGCAATTGTCTTAGATTCTGCTTCTGAGTTTGGATTACTTTCCTGTTAATATTGGCTATTTCCTAGTTTCATGATTTGCTCCCTCTTAATAATTGCATAGTTATTCTGATAGTATCCTTTAATTATTATTGCCCATATCACTGTTGTAATGTTGTGTTCCTTATTGTGAATTTCATAAATCGTTGTGAACTGAATATGACATGATATACATGCATCATGCTTAGGATTTATGAAAATGTTGACATATGCATGACATGTTAATGAAATGAATGAATAAACATAAATAGGCGTGTGGGGGTTTGGGAGAATAGGTGACTGTCCATTGTGGTGACACCCTTAATGGATGTATCTCATCCCATGTAGGGAGAGAGTGATGGTTAAGCCACATGGACCATATGATGTATCCTTTCTCTTGTACTAGAAATCTCCCATGCTTGAACAACAAAGGAGATTGGTGACTGTCATTATAGTGACACCCCTAATGGATGTATCTCCTCATTGGAGTGATGGTTAAACCATATGACCATAAGATGTATCCTTTCTCTATAACAAAATGTAAAGGAGGAGATAGGTTCTTCTCTAAAATAGACTACATAAGCATGCATTAAGCATGAGAATTGCATTTCATTCTATGTCTTGCTGAGAGTTAGGCTCATTGTTTTATCTTGTGATGTAGGTGACTGTGAAGATACTATTGACATACCTATGGAGGATGAGGCATTACCTAATTAGAACTTGGGTTATCAGCAGGGTTTCATCTGAGGGTTATGGCTCATATAAAGGAATATAAAATGTTTTATTTATTTTAAATAATTGTAAGGTTTACATTACGGTAACTGTTGCTAAACAATGGATTTTATTGAAAGTATTCCAAAATTATGTTTTGAAATTATTTTTAGTTTCTGCTTAAATTACTCTTATCTGTTTTTCTTCATGCACGTTTTAAATTAAAATAAAAATTTTTATATGTAAATGGAAATGAAAAAGGTTTTAGTAATGCGGGGCAATACATTGAAACTTGAAGAGAAAGAAGCTGCCAAAAGCCATCAAAACGTGAGGGAAAAGAAAGCAGGAAATATTTAAATAATTACAATAGTAAGTTGCTTAACTTAGTATGGAAATCGGCCAATTGTGTGATAGCTGATATAGCATAGTATTAGCTTGTTTCCTATCTTATTATTTCCAATTTTATAGTTTGTAATTGGCTATATAAAGCCACATAGTTTGTGTGTTTAAGATAGTTGAATTTGAATATTGAAAGCTTTTGCTTCTCTTTTGAAATTGGAATGATTCATCTTTCCCCTTTGTTGTGTCCTATCCAAAGTTCTTGCGGTGTGATATCACAAATTGAGGTTACTTTGTGTGTTGAGTAATCTCTCTTATTGGACTCCGTATTCTTACTCTTTGGAGGAAGAGCGTGTGAAGTGATGTTCAGCTTTCAAGAAGAATCGAAATTGGTAGAGCTTTCCATATGAGGGTTGAAGTTATGACTTCTTGAATTTTCGGCCAATCTACTTCTTCCGTGCATATTTCCAAATCCCTTGCGATTCTTACCATTATTTTTAGAAGAGTTATTATTCATTCATCAACGTGATTGCTCTCTAAATTTTATAAAGAAAGCTTCTAAATTCAGGAAGATATTGATTTACAAAATTTGGTGTTTCCATAATGTGTTTGAGGCAAATACCACCAATCGATCTCTACCCTTCAACCGACTAACTGCTCTGCACCTCCAATTTTTTGGATGATCAAATCCGTCTTCATTGCGGTTGTTCACTGCTTTAGCTGATCGACCACCCTGTTTTATTTTGGCAACCTTCAGTCATTCAACTCCCTTCAAACGATCAATCGCAGGTTAAGTTCCTAAACCCTTCCGTTTGGTGCATCAAGTTTATAGTGAAATATCATCCACCAGTTAAGAATGCTAAAATGAGGAATAACATTACAAGTTTTTAACAACGTGATGACCAATCATTTTATGAGGCCTGGGATCTATTTAAGGAGCTATTAAGATAGTTCCCTAATCATGGATTACCGCATTGGATTTAATTGGAAACATTTTACAATGGACTCTATGGCCAAACGAGATCTATTGTTGATGTTGCTGCCAATGACACTATTCTTTCAAAATCATAAAATGAAGTTTATGAGCTACTAGAGAAAATGACAATTAATAATTATCAATGGACGTCAATAGAATATAATAAATTTTCTATGGAGAACCTCATGATTATAATTCATAAACTATGAACCCAAAATCAATAAATTACATGGGACACAACAAGAACAATAACCCATATTCTAATGCATACAACCCTTGTTGGAAAAAACACAAATTTTCAATGGAACTCTCAGCAACAGAATGTGATACATGAAAGTAGACCAACAACAACTTAGCCCCCAGGCTGTTCACAACCAATTAAGAACTCTTCATAAAAAAACAAATAAACACCAATAGAACACTCGAGGCCAAATATGTTTGCTAGAGAGTATGCTACAAAGACAGTCACTTTAACTAAAAATTGAGCTACCTCTCTTAAAAATTTTGAAAATCAAATTGGGCAGATTGTGCAAGCACATAATACTAGATCATCAGGAAGTTTACCAAGTGATAACGAGGTGCCCAAAAGAGAAGGAAATGAGCATTGTCAATCAATTTTTTTGAGAAATGGATGAGAGATTGAATCCACTAAAAAAGTAAAGAAGTATATCTGAGAAACTTCTAAGAATCAAACAGAACTGATGACAAAAGAAAAGTCAATTTTTCAAGAAAAAGAAGAAGATATTATTGATGTTGTAGCATCACTGTAGCAATTAAGAATAGAACATAAACTAGAATGACTCCTTCACCATTTCCCCAAAGACTCTAAAAACAAAACCAAGATAAGCAAAATAGAAGATTTTTGGATGTTCTGAAACAACTTCACATTAATTTGCCATTGGTATAAGCATTGGAACAAAAGCCAAACTACGCCAAGTTCATGAAAGATATTCTTTCAAGGAAAATAAGACTTGGGGAATATGAAACAGTAGCAATGACTGAAGAAACTAGTTATATTTTGCAAAATAAATTGCCTCCTAAGCTACAACATCCAGAAAGCTTCATCATCCCATGCATCATATGAAGCAGTTATTTTGGTAAGGTTTTGTTTGACTTTAGGGCAAGTATAAATCTAATGCCCATGTTTATCTTCTAGAAATTCGGAATAAGAGATACTCGTCCAACAACTATTACACTTCAACTACAGATAGATCATTGGCTTATTCACAAGGAAAGATCGAAAGAAGTTTTGGTAAGGGTAGATAAATCCATTTTTCCAGTTGACTTCATCATACTAGACTTTGAGGCAAATCATGAAGATTCGATCATTCTGGGTAGACTGTTTCTAGCTACTAGAAGAACATCAATTGATGTTCAAAAAGGATAACTCACAATGAGAGTGAACGATTAACAAGTAACATTTAATTTTTTGAAAGCTATGAAATTCCCTTATGAGGCAGAAGGACTATTTTTCAATAAAATATTAGGCTTTTAGGCATCAAGCACTTGAAAAAAAAAAAGCTCAAGAGTGGAAATTGAAAATATGATGAAGTAAAATAGAACAAACCATAGAGAAGAAGCAATGCACCTTTAAAAAAATTACAACAGACAATTCGAAGCAATAGGGAAAACAGAAGAGCAGTTTAAGGTTACAAAACACTCTAGTGAAGAAGCACAAGTGCTAGAATTAAAATAGTTATGTAACGACCCAATTTTTATTACCTTTGAAAACGTGTAAAATTTAAAACGTTTTCTTTTCTTTTGTAAAACAGCAAAAGACAATTTCTTTATAAAACCATTTTACAAATTGCAGCGGAAAGCTTTTATAAATAAAACCAATCATTTGAAGAATACAATAAATAAACCTTTTACATTATCTTTACAAAACCCTTTTACAATCATTTTCTTTTAAATGTCTTTAGCCTAGCTAGCGACAAAATCCACGAGTGCAAATCCTTCACCAACTGCTTCTTAACCTATTCTCCTGTGTGTACCTACATCGCAAGACTTAACTAATGAGCCTATAGCTCAGTAAGTGATATAAAATAAAACTGTATAATGCACATGTCATGCAGCTTTTAAAATCTCTTTTCGTTTTCTGTTTTTGTTTCTTTTTTGTCTTTCCGTTTCTTTTTTCTTTTACCATTTTCTTGATTTTCACTTTACTTTATCTTCACTTTACTTTACTTGATCTTTACTTTACTTTATCTTGAAAGGCGTTAGAGATGTGTAAACTTGACAAGGAGCAGCCAACTCAAACTCATATCCCCAGATGACCCTTTTATATTTATCTTTGTCTTAATCTTGACTTTACTTTATCTTGAAAGACATTGAAGATGTCTAAACTTGACGAGGAGGAGCAGTCAACTCAACCTCACATCCCCAGATGACCCCTTTATATTTATCTTTTTCTTAATCTTGACTTTACTTTATCTTGAAATTGTTAGAGATGTCTAAACGTGAAGAGGATGAGCGACCAACACAACCTCATATTTCGTCACACCCATTTACGTTCATTTCTTTACATTTCATAATTGTTTTGTTTCTTCTTTGTTTTCTTTTCAAAACCATGCATGAAAACCATTTTCATTTCTTTTGAAAACCATGATGTGTGTCATGCTCGTGAATGCATACAATGTATATCATATCATTACTATAATCTCTAAACATGCTCATCTATTAAACATATCATTAAAAGAACCTAGTTCTAATAAATACCCAACGAGCAGCATTACAATTCGTGAAACATGCTCAATATTTGGCTATTCAAATAAAGGAGTAGACATACTCAATATCTTACTATAAAGTGGTAAACAATCAACATACAATTCCTAACTCTTGCGATGTAGGGCCCCAAAGACCAAAACACATGTGTATCACTTACTTGTTCCTGTAACGAGTTTAGCTCTTTATCCTTTTCTCGTTAATACCTTCAAAATAATTAACATTTATGTATTAATATATTTACCAATTTTTGAACCCCAACATTGATACCTTTATTCATCAATCATTATTTACCCCTCAATGATTTTCTATTAATTTATCTTTATTAATTTTATAGCCAATAAAAGAGTAACCTTAATTTACAGAACCATAAACTTAACCCTTCATTTCATTTCACTAATTACCATATTCATACATTTATGGACAAAGAGTAACACATAAGAGACAAAGAACAGTCATACTAATAGAGCATTTCCAACCGTGACCATTCCCACAGGGAACCCATATTTCATCAACACTTTAACATTTCATTATCAATAGAATGGCGAACATCCATATTCAACAGACCATAACCAAAATGATTGTAGAAAATAAATCCTCATAGTATACAATGACCATAACCCAACACATTCATACTAATATTCTTTTATCTTTATCCAAAGAGTTATCATATTCTAACTTCAACAGCCAACATATTAGTAACCAACAACATCCAAACAATTATCATATTCCAACAATATTCCATTGTCACAAATAATAATCAAGTTTAACAATGCCACATTACAACAAATATCCACAATAGTTCAACAACAATCATCAACAAAGCAACTAGCAATTCCTCACAATTTTCCCCTGGCAGAATCCAAACCATGAACAAAACCAATTTGAACAAAGTAATTCCCTCATACAGTCCATCGGCACAACATTAACACAATTAATATAAACCCAAGCAATAGAACAAAATCTTCAGCAATACATACATTTGAGCAGTGCATGAAAATCAACAAATAATAGTAGTAATGAACTACCTTGAAGAACTCCTTCTGAAAGAACAACTGAGAGAAATTATCCTTCATTTCCTCTTCACCCTCACGACAAGATTTTCTCCTGACCCACTTTCTCTATAACACCCCGACTTTTTTAGTTGGATGATTATCGGGGTATTACCAAGGATGTTCTAGAGCGTTAAGTCTAAGAGTATTTTCATTATGTTTTTCTAGGTGTACGCAATGTAATTAAGGGACGAGGTAATTGGAACATTACATTGTGTATTGATACGTGTTATTCTATGATGTGTAATTGTGGGGTAAAGTATTATGGGATAGGGGTTAAGTGAGAAAACATGAGGAATAGCTGTCCTGGGTGTTTTAGGACGCCTGCAGACGACACTGCGGACGGATTGTATCATCCGCAAATGCATTGCCCAGCACCCCTTAGCCTTGGGACAACTTGGGGACGAGACTTCATGTCCTAACTTCACTGTTCAGTGGAGTTACGGACAAGGTCCCAGATAATGCGGACGCCAATTTGTTTCGTCCGAATCGAATTTGTCCAAATCCTAGGTACTTTCGGACGCTATGTGGATGACTGCGAATGAAGAGAGATCTCATCCGATTTATCTCTGTTCAATTTTGGGACACTTTCAAACGCATGCGGATGCTATATGGGGATGCCATATTACGTCTGAACATCGTCTGCGGATGGTATGGACAGGATGTGGACGCCTTTCCCCATCCGAAGCCGTGTTTTAGCTTGAGTGATTTTAGCCTTGTGGATGAATGTGGACGAAACCAATGCGTCCGCACTCATCCGAAACAACCCAGTTTAGCATAAATTTAGGGATTTAAAATCTTGTTTCTTATCGTCTAGTCATTAATTGATGACAAGAATCGACCCCTCACCCTCCCTGAATGAAGAAGTCGCCTCCCTATGCCCGTAGCCGACCTCCCCCTACCTGGAGCCTCCCTCTTCACTCTAGTCATCATTTCCCCTCCTCCCTACCCTCCAGCAACGTTGTCCCCTCTCCAGGTAAAGCCATATCTCTCCCTCCCCTGCCATTCAGTCTTCATTCTCCACGTGAGCTGTAACGACCCGAATTTTCTTAAAGCAATTAAAATGCGTAAAAATTTGATGTTTTTTTTTTCTTTTTAACATAACTCAGAGTGCGTAATTCTGAATCGCTACTAACTCTTTATGAAAACTCGTCACGAAAACCAACTTATTAATTATGCGGAAGCATTAAAATAATCATATGAAAATCATGACGGAAACGTAAGAAATCTTTTAAAGGAATTACTACGCCATTCAAACATTTCGTCTATCAATTAAAATTGACCCATTACTTCATTGATTCATAATCTTTTTCTTTCATTTATTTCATAACCGTTAACTTACATTTGTCTTTGCCTTGCCAGTACGAATCATGTGCGTGCGAAATCATCCATCTCTGCGTCATTATGCGTTTCTCATCTTCTTCTCATTCGTTTAATATCTGTTCGTCATCGTACCTACACCACAAGTAAGGACATGAGCTTACACTCAGTAAGGAGGGGGGAAAAACAATTATGCATTTCTCTCTTTAGTTCTTGTTGGAATGGGGCCACCAATCCAACTTCTTTCACTACATTCTTGTTCTTTGTTCTTCTTTAAACTTGTACATCGAGTTTAGAGATTGGAGGTTTTCCTTTGAGATGGCATAGCTGTACGGAAACTAACCCCCAGTGGGCTACTAGTCCCTTTCCCGTCTTGGTAGGGGTGTATCCTAGTAGCTAGGCTAGATCTGGACTACCCATCTACTCCAACTCCCTAGTTCCGGCATATACCCACCTTTTTGGGTTTGTTCTTTCTATCCCGGCATATACCCGCCTTTTTGGGTTCTTTTCTATTCCAGCATATACCCGCCTTTTTGGGTTCGTTCTTTTCATAGTCTTTTCGTTTTCCTCACTTATGCATGTGGGTACCTCCCCGGAGGTTACCCCTTACTTGTTTTCTATTATCATGGACTCGATCTACTTTTTCCTGGCAAACAAATCACATATAAGAAATAGCATACTTTAATGAAAAAGGAAAAGCATATTGAAGTAAACATACTATACTTGAATTGGCGCATATAAAGAGTTACAGTAATTGAATTGACATGAACACAATAAGACAATAAAGTAATGTGCAGCACATATCATTAACTAAACATGTTCATCGAAAGCTAGTCTAAACAAACATGCTTGAGAGTCAATAATTGAATAGGCATGCTAAATGAATCTAAGAAGATTCTTAATCCGAATCAAGACATAAGAGTTACAAGTTAAGTTCATTATTCATTAACTAGTTTGAAATCCTTATGTAAAGAAAGCAGTGGAAACCAGAAACAACTTACAATATTCATGCGTAACTTTTTCATTCACTTGCTTAGTTAACTAAACCTTTCTTTTTGTTTGTTTAGTTAACTAAACCTCTTTCCTTCGTTTGTTCCATTAACCACTTATATCGTTGTATTCACATCATCATAGTTCACATATCATTCGTGCTCTCTTCTTAATTTAATCCACAAGACACAACTATCTCAAAACATGTTTCTATATGCTTCTTAATACCTAACTAGAACTGATCATGTTTGCACATACTCTTTCATAACTGAAAAGAACAAAACTTCCAAGTAGACTTACGACAAGAAACGGATAACTATAAACATTACCGAAACCAAACCACGAGAACAACTCACACACACTTTACTTGGGTGTAGGGCTCAAGGCCAAGACAACCCAATCCTTACCTCAAAGTTTATTGTGTCGACGCATAACTGCTATCTTTTCTTTTCCTTTAGATATCTTCACAAATTAAAACATTCATTCATTAATAAGATTAAATCTTAACATCTTTCTAATCCCTCGTTACTCACTCAAATCCCCTAAATAGAATCATTTTTCTTAATTGCTACTTGGCTTAATAATAAATCCTAATATTCATATCCGATTACTGTCACACATGCGTCCAGTCAATAACTCAATTCTAACCAACAGAGCATATTCCCAAAGCTATAATTTAACAGATTCATACCCAAGTAACATAACACTTCCATACCCACCACTGCCTAATGACAGATTACCCATTCCATCTCTAGAATAAAGACACAAAACATCAAATAAAGGTAGCAGTTAACAAAAATCACCAGTTTAACACAACACACTTGATAGCAGCTCACCAAAGAATAGTCATCTAGAAAGCCAAGACACCAGAGTTAACCATCCAACATTCTTCCAAAACCCAACATTTTCTCACCCATAATTACATTAAAAAATCCTTAGCAAGACAATAACAAATCTAAATGTTGGACTGATATTCACAACACAATTCACAGATTGAAAAACAAAGGAGAAAGCTCACCATGTGAAGCTCTCGGCCAATCCCCTCCATCGAGCGATCTACTCAACCTCCTCTACCCATTTATCCTCCACTCATGCCCGACAGTCTCTCAAATTTGTCAACAAATCCCAACCAGTGTGTTACTTCACTCCCGACAACGTCTCTCAATTTCCTTCACTGTATTTAATAGCGGCCCTTTTCTCCTTCAATTCCTCCACCATTCCAGCTGGAAAGTAAAGCTGGAAGATTCGTCCCTGCAAATGGACAGCTCACCCAAATCGGGTTAATCCAATTCGATGCACACGGGTCGGAGCACCCGATCACAGCCCAACCCGCCAGAATCACCCCTGCCCACAACGGAAATCGGTTCATTCCATTCATGCCATGCTCAATTATTCAAAAGCAAAGGAGGAAGAAGAAATCGATCAAGCCTACCTCTAATCGTCACCGGAAACACCACTTCGCGGTAACTCCGATTCATCCCGTAAAATCGTCGAATCTGTGCCCTAGTTTCGCGCCCGCGAACGACACCGGCAGACCACCGCGCGCCGGCCGTCGTCGCCCGAAGCCTTTGCCGTCGCTGTTTCACGCTCGTCATCGGCGGAGAACTCGCTCTGATCGCCCTCTCAGCCAATCTCTCCTTCCCTCGGTCCATCTCTCATTTTCTCCCCCAAAAATCACATACTCTTTTCTCTCCCTCTCTAATTTCTTTTTATTTTATTTTAATTAATTAATTTATTTAATTTAATTAATTAAATTTTCTTTTAATTCATTAATTCTAATTAACCCATTATATTATTCCTTCCCTAATTTAAATCACCCTTCACCCAATTAAAATCTTCTTTAATAATGTAATTAAATCCTTCATTTAATTAAATTATTCTTAACCGTTCAATGATTGTGATTGACGATTATGTCATTGGTAATATTTCGATAATTAATCATTTTAAAATATCGGGGTGTTACATGAGCTCTCCTCCCCTGCGAGAGTTCTCTCCTTCTAGTGAGTGAGTGAGTGAGTGAGAGCTATTATGAGTTGGCCATTTTTGTGTACTAAGTGTTTGAACGTGAGTGAAGGGTGGAGCTGCTCCCTGCTGTCCATGTGTGTGAGCTACTACTTGTTAACTGGCAGCTGTAAAACCCGAGAATTTTCAAGAGATAAAATTTCATGTGTGAATTCTTCACGCTAAAGTTGGATCACAGTGTTGAAAATTTTGACTTGGATTGTCGTGGAGATGACCACGTATACAATTGGTCAATTGGTCAAATCTATGACATTAGAAAATACCCGAATGAAAAATTTAATTAAGAAACGAAATTGAAGAGCCAAATTAAAATTAATAACGTGGTCGGACGAACTTCAGAATAAGTTGGAATTAATATCTTATATTTTGATGCGTGGTATGTAAGTTTATATGAAGGGTCATTTGTGTAATCCATTGAGCAAATCAAAGTGTTGGAGATAAGAAAATAGATGAGGAATTGGTCATAAAAGAATGGGGGCAAAATTGTAAATGAAATTGAAAAAATAATAATAATAAGAGAGGGAAATCTTCCCCCTCTTTTTGTGCTGGAAAAATCGAAAGAGAAAGGGGAATAGGGTTCCCCATTCCTGCATTTCCTTCCTGCCTCTAGCCGACTGAGAGAGAGACGGTTCGCGTGAGAGGAGAGCCGACGGGACGAACCGCGAAGAGAGGCGACGCGACGACGGGGAACACGGCATTTCGAGCTACAGGCTCTTGGGCAACGTCGAACGCACCCATCTCGCCGATAGACCTAGCGCTCCTGAGTTGCGAACAGACAGAGACGTCGAGTAGCTAAACCGCGAAGCTCCGTTTCATTTCTCTGATCTTCCGAATTTTTTTTGGTGAGTATTAAAAACGCCCGATTCTGATTTGTTGGGTTTTCGTTTGATAATAGCTGTGAATCTACAACGTTATGTCTTGAATAGAAATGTCGATAGTTCACTGCTTTGTTGGATTTGGACAAATAGTTGGGTTTAAATTCATGTCTCTATTCTGTTGTGGTTTTGGATTCAATATTGTTTGCGTTGTTTGGATGAGAAGAAATACCTGGAACTGGGTTTGTTGGGTTCTTGTTTGAAGGGACATTGTAAAGAAATCATGCTCGGCTGACTCACCTTCATAATATGTTAATATGGCTTCTGTATAATTTTTGTTTTAGACTGTTGGTGTGGTGGAGGAAATGCTTCTATTACATTTCAATCTTTGCTGAAGGAAATGTTGATGATAAGTTGCTCCCTGTTGTTGCTACGGATAACACAATAGGCATTTGGAATTTATTTTGATATTGGGTAGGAATCTGTCCTGTTTGGTTCAGTGAGGAATTGGGATGCCTTAGTTGTTAACCTTGTTTACTGAAGATTATAGGTTGGCTACTATCTCAATGGGCTTTCAAATAGAATGTTGCACATCCTTATTTTCTGTTTGGATATTAGCTCACTGTTCATTGTTGATGATTTAAGATCAAAGTTGGGTTATGTTTTGTTAATAGCATTGAGGATTTGTAACTTTGGTTACTCTTTGACTATAAGTGTTGAAATCGTGAGGGAATGTGCATAGCTAGAGCTGACAGATATATTTGGTACGCCTTGGATAATTACCAAGTGATAAATTTAGAGAATTTTGTCGGGGTTGTTAGATAAATCACTTACACATTGGATGGGCTCCTACCCCGGTATAGGACCCTTCCACTCATTGTTTTGGCATTTTGATTTCAATTATTGTGTTTGACATATTTTTAGGCTCTGACGAGTTCGAGGACTTCGAGCCAATACCTGAGGTTACTGCTCCTTCGAACAAAAGGAGAGATCGTCGTCGAGGTAGGGGCTTTATACTTAGTTGCTTGCATCGCATCGCATAGTTTTAAAAAATAAAACCCTATTTTGTGGAATACCACACATGAAAAACCTGACGGGGACTGTTCGACAGCATGTCAGCTTTTTATACTATATATGTACAAAAGTTTTACATGTTTACTTTTGTGCATTGGATTTCATGTTTTTATATAATGATTATGACCTGTTTGGGATGAATCCTCCTAACACTTTGAACGGTCGCAAACGTCAAAGTATCAAGGGGACATCCCCGATACATCTCCTATTGCGTGGAGATGTTTTGTTTGCGCGCTGTGTGAAAATAGGAGACATTGGAAAGGTGATGATGCTTCCGTGGGTTGCAAATCCCTAAACCTGATCAGGGTATTTTTTATCTATGTATATATTACGAGCGTGTCGTAGGGGAATTTGCACAACCTGGGTGACGAGCCAGGTCTACAGACCGTCGTCATTTTTCTTTTCTCATTCCTCCAGGCTCATGAGGTGCTGCCCGGAAACGGTCGCCGCCTTTCTGTGTGTTTGTTCGGGGGAGTCCTTGGGTGACCCTCCTTTTTCACGGAACACAATTTTGTAACAAAACACGACGATAATATTTTAACTGATAGTTGTTTATGTATACGACCATGTTTTCTTAAATCTCGTCGGAGGCCTTTGGGTCTGATTTCCTTGAGACGAAAATGATTTCAATGTTTTATTAAAATGTGCATGATTCCTCGAAATTCATGGTTTTCAAGAAAAGATAAAACAAGTTTTACACATGCATAGTATTTAGTATAAAATTCCATACTGAGCTAATCACTCACCCCACGACTCCCACCACTCCAGGTAAAGAGACGATTAAGTGAGCTTGAGCGGGAATTAGATTGGAGATCTTTTTTACATTAGTTCTTCGTTAACTAGTTAAACTCTTATCCATTGGTAAGCGTAGCAAGAGGCGACTAATTATTTTTAATTTTGGATGACTGTAAAAATATTTAACTCGGTTGTTGGATTTCCTAGTTTGTATGCACAGTATCATTTGGACTTTAAAGTTTATCATTTTCGCAATATTAATTATTCTCGCAATTACTAAATGGACCGTGACTCATCACAAGTGGGTCGCGGCTGAGTATTTATAAAAGTCTTCCGTGATAATACAACAAGCCTTGGGCTAGGAGGCCGGGTCTTCTACGAAGACCGGGTCGTTTGGCCTGGCGTTTCTGTCCGTCCCCCCTCCGGGTCATGACAACAGCTGTCCCTGCTTGTGTCTTCATTTAGTGGTAAGGAATTAGGGGTATCTTGGCCTGTGGAGGCCCTACACCACAAATAGGTGTGCGTGAGTAGTGTTAGTTTCCCTTGGATGATTTTCTACTGTTATTTCTCTTATCAATGCTCTGTAGTATTTCCTTGGATGCTTTAGTGATGCCATTTCCTTTGTTGATTCTCTGTTGGTTGTTATTTTCTGTTGGTAATATAGATTTCCTTACTGTTAATAGGTTGTTATTGACTGTTGTGATGAATGTTTAAAGTAAATGTGATGAATGTGTGATTGAAGAGAAGTATGAATGAGCTAAGAACAATACCTTTACTGTTCTTTTCTTGTTATTTCCTTAATGTCCCATATAAATTATGTGTTGGGTAAATTGTCATTTTATCATGCATGTATATTGTTCTGTTATGAATGTCCTTGTCTGTTTAATTACTAATAACTCCTGAGTATATTAATCAATTTAGTTTAACTAATCAATTAGTTATCCAAAGCAAGTAAACTAATTAATCAGCGTTTATAATTTTTCAAGCATGTTAATGAATTAGAATAACTAAATAGAGAATCATAATTGAAATCTCTCTTTGAGCATGTTTAATTAACTTAAGTATGTGTTTAATTAACTAACGAAATTGTAATCGTTGACTTAGGCATGAAACTAGTTAGATCACTAATTTACTAAGTGATTCCTGTTTAAGTAACTAGTTTAACTAATTCACTAACTAATCTAAAGTCCTTAAGCATCTTAATATATTAAAGTAATGCATTATATTTGAGCATGTTAACTAGTTGATTAATTAATCAACAAATAGTTGTTCAATTAATAGGTGTTAATCACTTTCTTGAATTAATTAGGACAATGCCCAATTAGATTGTTAAGCATGTTTTAACTAACTAGAATCATATTAACATGTTAATTAATTAGGTATGTTAATTATAAGCCTGATAATTAAGTAACTAATTAACGATAACCAAAACATACTAGGTAAATAATAATCGTAGTATGTAAGTAGCACATTTATCTAATTAACATGTTTAAATGAATTAGGAGCATGTTAATTGATTAGGATAATATAAACGTGTTGATTTACTTAACTAGAGTTATTTCCTAAAGTAATTAACTAGACTTAAGTATGTTAATTAATTAAAATAATTAATTAACTAGATGCATGTTAATCTATTAGAATAACTAAACTAATTAGAAGTAGAATTGAAATCTTTGCTTGAGCATGTAAACTATCTAATCGAGTGTGTTTAAGTTGCATGATTCTGTCTTGATACATGACAACTAATTAGAGCTAACTGACTAGAATGATTAACTAAACAAGCATGTTAATTAACCAACTTAATAATTAACATGTAATTAGTATGTTTAATTATCATGTCTAATTAATTAACTAGAATAAAAGTATCTAGGATAATAATCGAAGTCTTTAATTGAGGCATGTTAATTAACTAGTTGTGTACTTAGTAATTAATACTTGAGCATGTAAATAGACTAGGAAATTAACTAAGATATTTAATTAGGATTATAAACGTAATTGATCCTTGAACATGCAAATTAACGAATTAGGATAATAATGGTACCCTCTTGAGCATGTAATTACTTAGGATAATCAACTAGACTATTAATGATAACATGTTTTAATTAATTAGAATAAAAGCGTGTGTAATCAAATAGAATAAGAGTTACCAATTTACAAGCATACTTGCATGTTTAGTTTAGCTTAGTTTAATGAGTGTGCTTAGTTTATTGTTCTTTTGTTGTTTAAATTTGATATCGTACTTGTTTCTTGTTGTGCGCAGTTATTTCTTTCTAGTATCTGCTTTACTTTCTTATATGCGCAATTTCAATTACAGTTACTTTCATTTCAAAGCGCAATCAAATTATAGTTAATGTTATGTTAGCAAGCATCATGCATCATGTTAGAATGAGAATGTATGATCATGTATCATGCTAATAGAAACTAATAGGGAGTGCCATCTGGTGGTACTCAAGCATGCATAAGTGAGGTAAAAAGTTAAGAAAAAGAAGAAGAAAATGGAATTAGAAGTGGATGAGTAGCAGATTTAGTCTATAACTAGGAGGAGCCCCTCCTTGATCGAGTACGAGAGTTCTAGTTGCAAGAAAAAGGTTAGATCCGATCACTATACCATTGCACGAGAAAAACCTCCCAATTCTAGCTCGATGTATGAGTAGTGAACAAAATGATTAAAGTAAAGTAAAATAATAAACAAGTAAATGGCTTAATGAAAGGATTGGTTTGGGTGGTCCCCATTGCAAAAGGACTAAAGAGTGGCATTCATGAGCATTAAACCCTTTTTCTTTACTAAGCTCTCGGGTTTACAGTTACTTGTGGTGTAGGTGTAGGTATAAACAATGAACAGATAATAGGCAAATAATAAATAGATAACGAAGTAGGGATGAAGGATTTGCACGGGGGAAGTTGGGGCTTGCCAGGCAAAGAGAGTAAAAAGAAAACGATTGTAATTAAATGGTGTTTAAATTGTTTAGTTCTTTCATTAAGTTTCTTCATTAAATTCTTTACGCTTTCGCCATGTTTTGATAAACCGTAATGTTTTAAATAAATGATCATTTTATACAACGCTTCCACATTTTTATTAATTGGTTTTCATAACGAGTTTGAAGAAGGGTCAGTAGTGGTCCAGGTTTAGCGTCTTTCTCTGATTTCATTTTATAAAGGAGTCTTTTGAAAATTTTAATGTTCTCTCATTTTCAAGGAATTACGAAAAATCAGGGTGGTTACATTCTCTCTGTAATTCTCAAGTTGTCCAGAGTGTTACCTCATCTTCGACCATCTCTTTATAGACATAGAGAGCAGAAGCCGATGGACAGTCACCCATATCAATGGAGGAGGTCCACATCGATCATGCTGCGTGGAAAGTTCCTTATCCTTTCCTCGAGAATCATGTGAAATCGTTGGGAGAAGCAGAAGACAGGCCGAAGGAGAAATCTATTTTTTAGCTAACAATTCCAGCAAGTGAGCTTCCCATCTGTAAAGAGAATATCATGCATTATTGTGTCAGCTAAAATGAAATAAACCAGTGCAGCATTTTAGCGAACCAAAGGGACCGGTTGACAGACCAAGTGTAAAGGCCATCGGCCATCGTCCCTACTTGCATTCACCGCAGCAATCACCAATTTGTACAACCAAATTCAACAGAGTACAGTTTAAGCGCAATACTTACCTCTGCAAGGCATAGCAAGCCTCGCAGTACACTAGAGCCTCGTTCGCTCATTCCCGCGGCTCAGCTACCCGAACCCAGGCCCTGTACGATTCACCAAATTCATCTCGTCGCCACGCAAAAGCTCACCCGCATCCACCCGCATGGTTTGCAAAACTCATCCCATTGCCATGAAGAAGCTCAACCACATGCCCGAGCTCCCAATTCGTTCTCCCTCGCGTCTCCTACTCTTTCGTCTCCCTCTCTCACACGAAATGGCCACTAGCCAATTTTTTCATTTCCCCCTTTCTATTGTCAAAAACCAAACTGGACCAACCAAAAAAACCAGTTCAACCCTCCCCTTCTTAATTCAATTCTTCATCTATTTATTTCCTTCACTTATTCTAATTCCACTTATTTATTTTAATTTCTAACTAATCCCCCTCTTATTTATTTCAAATTCTTCTTTTATTTATTTCTTCATTTTTACTTTTCTTTAAATTATTTAATTAACATATAATTATACGTATATGTATCAAATATATGTTTTGTATATTGATCGATTCAATTCCAATTTCCAACTCATTCCGAATATCCTTTGACGACGATTATGGGTCCAATTTAAATTCTTCAATTCAGTTTCCTAAATTAATTTTTCATCAAATAAATCATCTATAATTATCCCAATAATCTTAATGCACTCAATTAATTTCCCAATTATATTTTAGTTATTCTGTTACAGGAAATCAGGGTATTACAAGTTTTCTTCTCATGTGAAGTATGCTTTTCTTAGACCTAAGGATACACTACCCGTGATT
Source organism: Begonia loranthoides (assembly GCA_022433065.1). Classification (NCBI taxonomy): domain Eukaryota; kingdom Viridiplantae; phylum Streptophyta; class Magnoliopsida; order Cucurbitales; family Begoniaceae; genus Begonia; species Begonia loranthoides. The sequence continues at coordinate 9,863,500 of CM039473.1, forward strand.
TTATCTGCTTTACTATCATTGCTACAAGAAGAAAGTTTGATCGAAGTGTTGAAGAAATTCAAGAAAATAGTTGGATGGACAATTGCATATATAAAAGGTATCAGTCCAAGCATTTGTATGCATAAAATATTGCTCAATCGAGATTACAATACATCTATAGAGCAACAATGAAGGTTAAATACAATAATAAAGGAAGAAGTCAAAAAAGAAATTCTAAAATGGCTCGATGCTGATATTATTTACCCTATTTCTGGCAGTTCTTGGATTAGTCCAGTGCAATGCGTCCCAAAGGAGGGAGGAATGACAATGGTATCAAATGATCAACGTGAGCTGATTCCAATGTGAATTATGACTGGATGGAGGATTTGCATGGATTATAGGAAACTAAATAAAGCCACTTGTAAGAACCATTTTCCATTACCTTTCATTGATCAGATGCTAGATAAGCTTGCTGGAAAAGAATTTTACTACTTCTGGAATGGATATTCGGTTTAACCATATTGCCATCGCCCTTAGATACTAAGAGAAAACAACCATTACATGCCCATATGGAACATTTGCGTTCAGAATAATGTTGTTTGGCCTGTACAATGCATCAGCTACTTTCCAACACTACATGATGGCTATCTTTTTAGACATGGTTGAGAATCGCTTAGAAATATTCTTGCATGACTTTTCAGTGCTAGGTGATTCTTTTGAAACATGCTTAGGCCATCTAGAACAAGTATCGCAAAGATGTGTGGAAACAACTTTGGTATTAAATTGAGAAAATTTTAATTTTATGGTATTAGAAGACAAAGTGCTGGGACATCGAGTTTCAAAGAGAGGATTGGAAGTGGACAAGGCAAAAATTGAAGTTATTGAAAAGCTACCTCTTCCAACGACAATAAAGGGGATTCAAAGTTTTTTAGGATATGTTGGATTCTATCAAAGATTTATCAAGGATTTCTCGAGAATATCAAAACCCTTATGTACGTTACTGGAGAACAACATAGCATTCAATTTCATTGAAAACTGTCTCAAGGTCTTTAACAAGTTGAAACAAAAACTAATCCCCACACCTATTGTAACGCCCTGCGTTATATAAAAACCTTAACCTTTACTTTTTAGTCATGTAAAATTTTTTCTTAATTTTCTTTAATTTATTTAAAGCGTGTGCGTAGAAAACATATAAAAGTAATTAAGCAACTGATAATAATTTCAAAATATGGTTTCGATACTTCCAACAAAAGTCCATGGTTTAACAAAAAAAATTCCAAAATTTAAAACCATAATTAATTGTTCAAAACAACCAATGCTTTCCATGAGCCATTACCCACAGGTCAAACTCGACTGATAACCCAAGAGCTCATCTTGCAATGCCTTATCCTCCACAAGTATATCATTGATGTTATGAAAGTCTCCTACATCATAGGATAAAACAATGAGTCTAACGCTCAGCAAGAAATAGAATGAAATGAAATGCAATGCTCAAAGCTCATGCTCAATGCCTGCTTATGCAGTCTATCTTAGAAAAGAACCTATCTTTTCTGTCTTTATATTTTGTTACCAGAGAAATGATATATCCTATGGTCATGTGGCTTAACCGTCACTCCGATTAGGAGATACATCCATTAGGGGTGTCATCACCAATGACCATCACTAATCTCTTTTAGATCAAGCGTTTGGGATTTCTAGTACAAGAGAAATGATACATCCTATGGTCCATGTGGCTTAACTGTCACTCTCTCCCTACATAGAAGGAGATACATCCATTAGGGGTGTCACCACCAATGAACCGTCACCTATTCTCCCGAACCCCCACACTTCTATTTACGTTTATTCATTCATTTCACTAACATGCCATGCATATGTCACCATTTTCATAAGCCCTAATCGTGATGCATGTATGTTATGCCATATTCAATCCACAACAATATATATATTCCACAAAGAGGAAACATAGCATTATAACAGTGATATAATAGCATGGTTCAAACTAAAACAATCACTTCTATCATCTAACAATGTATTAGTGATTTATAAAGAACAATTCAGGGAACAAATGCATTTGAAAGGACTGTGAAATAAATCACCTATATGGCATTTTATCAATATTTTGTGGAACCAAGGCAGAGATCAATTATATTAGAAAGTGGCTATTAAAATAATCTATGGAAGTGTTAACAGAGAGTAATTTATGAAGCCAATAGACATTTATCACATTTATATAAAGGTTTCTAACTCTCGGGTCAACTTGAGTCTCTCAATCTATCCCATTTAACTCCAAGGAACAAGCCAACATAATTTCTAATAAACAGTTCTTCAATCCAAAAAAGACAGTGACTGATTTAGTCAACATATCAATTCTCAGGCTCCAATTAAATGAAGTGAACAACTTATTAATGTGTGAACATAATCATTCAAAAAGGCAAAAGCATTCTAACACCTCACGGTTAATAACAATTACAGTCATTTTCCAAGCTTTCCATTAGTAACCAACACCTCTCGGCCAACAAAAAAATCACAAAGTAATATCCAACTATGCATAACAAATCCATCCAGTTTCACAAACCAACAAAAAATGGCAGTGGCTAAATTCATCTAACAAGAGCATATTAACATATCACAGCAACTAACCAAGGTAGTGTTCAACAGATAATAAAATCCCGAGATGTATGGCCTCCTCTGGCCAACTTACATCTCATTTCTTACCTCTTGAAGACTCTTACTACAGAACTCCCTCCTTCACTCCAACAGTAGCTGTAACAGCCCGCGTTATTTAAAACCTTGTCTTACTTTAGTCATATAAAAATATTTATTTTAATTTTCTTTAATTTATTTAAAACATGTGCAAAGAAAACATGTCAGAGTAATTTAAGTGGAAACTGATAATAATTTTCAAAACATGGTTTCAACATTTCCAACAAAAGTCTATGGTTTACAAAATATTTACCAAATTTAACACCATAATTAACTATTCAAAATAACTAGTATTGCTTTCCGTGAGCCATAACTCTCGGGTCGAACCAGGCTGATAACCCAAGAGCTCATTCTGCAATGTCTCCTCCGCTAGTAGCATGTCACTGGCCTCATAACAATCACCTACATCATAGGATAAAACAATGAGCCTAACGCTCAGCAAGAAATAGATGAAATGCAATGTTCATACTCGATGCGTGCTTATGCACACTGTCTCATAAAAGAACCTATCTTTTTTTGTCTTTATAATTCGTTAGCAGAGAAAGGATACATCTATTGGTCATCGTAACATAACCATAACTCCATCCTTACGTGGGATGAGCTATCCATCTAGCGTGTAGCCACCTGTGACCATCACCAATCTCTGCAGTCCAAGCATTAGGGAATTCTGGAACAAGAAAATGGATACATCTATTGGTCCATGTGGCATAACCATAACTTCATCCCTACGTGGGAAAAGCTATCCATCTGGGGTGTAACAACCAAGGACCGTAACCCACCTCTCGAACCCCCAGACGCCTATTTATGTTTATTCATTCATTTCGTTAAACATGCCATGCATATGTCAACATTTTTATTAGTCCTAATCATGATGCATGCATGTCATGCCATATACAGTCAACAACAATATACAGAATATTTAACAGGAAACATGACATTTATCGATGAATTATGAAAATCAATTTAGAGATTGAGTTTACTAAAGGATGACTAACCTATAAACCGTGCATGTATTTGGCAGAGGCTATCAAAGAATAACCATTAAATAAATCATGCATGTATTTAGTAAAGAACTATTAAATGAATCATGCACTTATTAACAAGGAGAATTCATGAGGTCAGGGAAAATTTAAGAGCAACCCAATCCGAAGTGATAATCCAAAAATAACAGCATAACAATAACCTTCCTCTCTACCCTTTCTACTTTTTGACAAGATATTATTTCATTTAACAGCAAGATAACACATCATAGCAACTAACCAAGGTAGTATTCAATAGTTCACAAAGGGTAAAATAGGTCAATAACAATAGCATTTATAGTAACCAGTAGGCTACTCACGGTAACCCATTTCCTTTTTTGGCAGAGCATTATCGTGTGAACATTTCAACAAAGACTTTGTATATCAACCAACACCTCTCGACCAACAAGAAATCACATGACATGATCCAGGCTCTCATTCAACATAAATGGTGGTAGTTAACATTGTCTAACAATAAAAGCAACACTTCAAAGCAAGAGAATACTACGCAGCAATTAACCAAGGCAATATTTAAACAACCCTAAAGTCTTGAGTAAATTAAAGTGCAGTTTCACAAACCAGTAAAAATGGCAGTTGATAAATTCTTCTAACCGTAGTATATTAACATATGACAGAAACTCACTAAGAAGTGTTCAAACTGACAAGAAAATCTCATGATGTAGGGCCTCCTCTGGCCAATGTACATCCCATTTCTTACCTCAGCACAATATCTCCTCATAAAAGTTCTTCTCATGCCAGCAGTCCACGGAGAACCAAAACCAACTTTAGCTCCACATTCCATCTTTCTCTTCTGTTTCACACTCGTGCACTCCTCTATAATCAAGACAGCAAAATGACACACCACCATCTTTCACTTTCTTCTCTCTGCAAGAAACCAACAATCTGCCCTCAGAAAATGGAAACCCAAAATGACCAGAGTGCAACCTTCATCATTTGCCATTGTTTTATAGCCGAGGAGAAGACTTCCCAAGGACACAAGGATGATGGATAATCACCAAAATCAAAGGAGGTAATCCAATACAACCCAGCCAAGTGAAAAGTTTCTAATTGCTTTGGGAGAGGAGGGAAAATATGGGGAGAAACAAAAGAAATGGCTGCGACAGAAACACTTTTTTTTGCTAAAACCGGAGTTTTCGGTCAATGATAGTCGACCTCTCACACGACCGCACCATCGACCGCCACTCATATTTTTGCTTCTAACCTATATTTCAGTCGAACTAACCGAACGCTCCATCCACCAATGTCTCAACCAAAATTGAAAAATACAATTTGTAATACACGAACTTCTCAACCGCGCCATCAACCACCTTGCCGACGAAAATTTCTGGGAGTAATATGCAATACATTTCGGTCAAACTTCACGACCATGCCATCAACCAATGACTTGACTGAAAATAAAAAAATGCAACCTGTAATGAATTTTGGTTGAGCATCCCGACCGCATCCTCAACCACCTGTCGACCAAAAATGCCAATTACACCTCCCTCAACAATTTACGCTTTAATTAATTCAATAATATTTCTATCTTAATTTTTGTTGCATTATATCAAGCATACAACAGACAATTTTGAAACTTATTTTCTTTTATCAAAATGTTTATTCTGTCAAATCTTTTACATTATATTTATAAGGAATTATCTAGGTATTATAGTAGTACACACCCAGGAATGCAGCACACTCCAGAACTCCCAGGCAGCACCCTTCATTTCCTCTCTTCTGTCTTCCTCTCTCTTTCTCACACTCTCTTTCAACTCTCTAGAATATCAAAACACAGAGTGCTTCACCTTCCTTCTGCCTTTGCTTTATAGAAAAATAAGAAGCTTCACGAGGAAGCCAAGGCTAATGGACACTCACCAACATCGAAGGAAGTGGTCCAATCCCACGTCGCCACATAATAATGTTAACACTTTGAAAAGATCAAGGCTATCGGGTGAAAAATTAGCTGCTGAAGAAAAACACAGTTTACGTAAAACTGTATGGGACTAGTCGCCATAATGTCGACTGCAGTATCAGCTGCACCAACATAGAAATCCATTCTTCTCATCTTCGCGTGGGACCAGTCGACATTAATGTCAACCATGAAATCCCGGTAGACATGGCCTGGGAAGGTGCCAACTATTGTCTCGACCTATATCTCGCTCGTTCCTTCCCCATGTGTTTCCTTGATTAATTAAATACTTATTTTCTTTAATTATTCCCCATAGTTTCTGCTACTTCAAAATTAACTCTAATAATATTTTCTCATTAAATTTCCTTGTATTATATCAAGTGTACCCTATACAATTACGAAACGTATTTCTTTTATCAAAATATTTATCCTGTAAAATCCTTTACATTATACATAGAGAGATTTATCTGGGTATTACACCTATTATAGCAGTTCTAGATTGGTCTTTGCCATTTGTATTAATTTGTGATGCTAGTGACTTTGTAGTGGGAGCAATCTTAGGTAAGAAAAAGGAGAAGATGTTTTCCTTGATCTATTATGCTAGCAAAATTCCTCACTAAAGCTCAGCTCAATTATACAACCATAGAAAATGAGCTTTTCGCTATAGTTTTTGCATTTGATAAGTTCAGATCATATTTAATAAGAACAAAAATAGTGGTATATTTTGATCATGCAACAATCAGATATCTAATAACAAAGAAGGATGTCAAGGCACATTTGATACAATGGGTGTTGCATTTACAAGAGCTTGATTTAGAAATGAGAGACGAAAAGGGTAGTGAAAATCAAGTGGCTGATCATCTATCAAGGTTGGAAAATGGAAACATAAACAAAAATTCTAAACCCATTAAAGAGTCCTTTCGAGATAAACAACATTTAAAAACAGGTACTACTTATGTTCCCTAGTATGCTAATTTTGTTAATTATATTGTTAGTGGCGTCTTTCCTCTAGATATGTAGTATCAACAAAGGAAGACATTCTTTAAAGATGTCAGAAATTATTTTTGGGTTGAGCCATTTTTATTCAAACAGTGTGCTAATCAGCTTTTACGAAGATGTATTCCTCAAGAAGATATAAATGTAGTGCTACAACAATGTCATCCAGCACTATATGGAGGTCATTTTGGAGGAATTCAAATAGCTTCAAAAATCCTGCAATTAGTTTTGTACAGGCCAACTCTTTTTAAAGATGCTAATGAATTTGTTAAATCTTGTGATAGATGTCAAAGAATTGGAAAATTTTCAAAGAAACATGAATTAGCGTTGAATAATATTTTAGAAATAGAACTATTTGACATTTGGGGTATAGATTGCATAGGTCCATTTCCCATGTTCTTTGGAAATCAATATATCTTGGTGACAGTGGATCATGTGTCGAAATGGGTAGAAGCTAATGCCTTACCTACAAATGATGGAAAAGTTGTTACAGAAAAATATTTTTACTTGATTTGGAACACCTAGAGCTATCATTAGTGACAAAAGAACTCATTTCTGTAATAAACAATTTCAAAGTTTATTGACCAAATATGGAGTTTTCCATAAAGTAGCCAGAACCTACCATCTGCAAACTAATGTTCAAGCAGAAAATTCTAACAAAGAAATAAATAGAATTTTGGGTAAATAACACTGGAGACCCTATAGTTTACGATCAACGACAAGTCAAATCCTGGAGATTATTTTTTAACAACTAAAACCCTGAACTATGAGCAAATGTCACCGGCGACCTCGCAGTCACGATTTTCGTCCAGAGCTGTTGAGGTTAACGCCCCGTTTGTACCCTGTCTAGCGGCGTCGAACGGAGTCGAAGGCGATGGCAAAGCCGACGGTCGAATCGTCCAGAGCCGACCGAAGTACGACATTCGCTGGCCGTTGGATCGACGAGGATCGTCCCTCGTCTGGATCGACGCCAGGATTGAATCTGGCGTCCCTGCCAGATGCGATGACGGACAAAGATCCTTGGCCATTGGATCGAGCGAGGGACATGCCTCGAATCGACGGCCAGGATTTAATCCGCCTGGCGAAGACGGACGTCGATCCTTGTCCGTTGGATCCTCGCCTGGATCGAACGGTCAGTAGTGACTCCAAATTAATTGGGTCACGTGCGGGTCACATACGATCCTAAATCGCCAGAATTTCCCATTATGACTGACGTCCGTGGGAATACCACGGTCGTCCGTCTTTAAATAACACGTCATCAGCATCTAGACGGCGTCCGTCGGACCATGACGGACGTCCGTCATAACAAAAACGACCGCGTTTTCGTCCTGACGGATGACAAAACGCTGCTTATACTCGCGAAGGGCGTCCAAGCCCTAGAAATCGCCCTGTACTTCAAATCGCGAGCGAATTCTCGATTTCCCTCGACGAATTCCCGAACTCCCGATTTCCCCCGACGAATTCCCGAACCCCCGAGTTTTGAATCTGAAAATGGCGCTGAGGAATAGTCAAGCGTTGAAGAAGCGTAAGGTGGTGGCTCCCACCGAGACGACGGGTCCAGTGGAGTCTGTAGAACCTGGGATGTTCAGCTCAGCCTCTGCCCATGTACGGTACGAGAAGGACATTGTACCCCGTGCAATAATCATATCCAGGAAGGTAAATTTCAATTCATTTGCTGATTTTGGATTGAAGGCAATGTTTGAACGAATTGGATTGGATAAACTGTGCACAATGGGAGGTTATTTCTATGAGAGAGCTGTCAAACTGTTTTATGCCAATTTGGAGTTGGACAAATCAAGTGATAGAGAGTTGAGGAGTTTTCTGTTTGGAAAACAGATTAGGATAACTCTAGGATAATTAAATGAGCTCATTGGATGCTCCACGGAGGAGCCGTTGGAGGAGTATTACCATGCGACAAAGGACCCCGAATTTGTCCAAAAAGGAGAAGGTCTTGCATTGGTGAAGCAATTGGTTCGCAATCCTACAGCCGTTGAGTCTTTCTTCCGGCCTAAATCAAAAGACCTCGATGCGAAAGCAAGGGTCATCCATCACATGATCACGCACACATTTATGCCTCGTGATGGACATAGAGACCTTGTCACAGCCATGGATTTGTACGTAATGGAGAAGCTATACAATGGGAAGAGGTTCAACCTTGCATACGTCATTATGCAGCAAATGAAAGCAACTCTGAATAGTGCAAGGAAGAATCTCCCATATAATTGGCTCATTCAGCGCATTATTGACAGCAACGGGTTGGTTGTCCCTCACACAGAGCGACGAACAGACGAAAAACCACTTGACATGTATAATGAAGTTACATTGGCTCGGATGGGGTTGCAAAAAGTACGAGGGGAGTGGGTATTCAGAGGAGATGTGGCAGCTGCACCTCCTGCACATCTTGTACCTCCTGCACCTCGTCCTTCCACTTCAGCTGCTCCACCGCCATCCACGTCAGCTCCACCACGGCCATCATCATCAGCTCCACCACCGCCATCCACGTCAGCTCCACCTGCTCCTTCCATGTGCACTGCCATAATTCCGTGGACAGCAAACGCACAACCGACATATCACGTGGAGGTGGATGATGATTTTGTGCGTCCTATGGATGACGATTTTGTGCGTCCTATGGCGGATGATGCACCTCCCCCACCCTAGTCCTCATCGTTGCCCTCCGTACTCAGCAGCGAAGAGAGGTGGCAGTGGCTTGTCACCCAACTTGGCGAGATTCAAGGCAAGTTGGATAGACAGGAGAGTCAACTTGGCCAGCTTCAAGCCACTGTACTACAGATGCAAGAAGTACAAACGCATATGGCAACTACTCGCACAACCGCCCAGCCATCTCATCCATCAGCATCTCATACATCTTCCGATGCCAGTCCAGACGGATGCCAGTATGTCTTTGATTTTACATGTAATTTCCTTATATGCATTAGTATCGTTGATTAACAATGTGTTACAATTATGCAGGTCTCCGATCATCAGGCAACCGTCCCCTCCTCCAACCCTGGCTAAAGTTCAAAAGATTTTGGCCCCAGGTCCTTCAGTGGTGGGTCCTACCGCTCGTTAGAGGATGACAGTGCAAGTGGTATGTCTTCTATTTGGTTTTATACAATGTGTAGAATTTACACTTACACTGAATTTCCATTGCAGCCTGTGAATTTGATGGAAGAGTTCATGGCACTTGCACGGGTCAATACGAAGAATAACAAGGAGACGTGTGCTCTCCTTTGCGGCTCCAAGGTAAGAAGCAACGTCATTTGAAATTTATTATCAGTTGTGATTAGAAAATTAATGTTGTGTGTCGTGTTGTTGATTTACAGGGTGACAAGATATATTCAATCACAACTCTCCTTGTGCCAAAGCGATCGGGCGCTCCTGACTATGTGAGAATGTTTAACCAACTTATATTATATTGTTACTAAAAATAACTACATAAATCGTGTTCTTAAAATGCAGTGCGTGATGACAAATGAGGAGGACACCGCCGTTGTTCAAATAAGGGAGGGTTTGTTGACGATTGGCTGGATCCATGTAAACCACTTCTATTCATTCATGAAATCATGGTTTAATATTTCTTCCTCCTACAGTGCCACCCGGAGATGGATTGTTTCATGTCATCGATTGACATGCACACACAGTATGCGTACGAACAATTGATGCCGGATTCAATTGCAATTGTCATGGCACCTGTGGACAAAAAACGGTATGTTTTTGAATGACCTACGCTTTGAATGACGTGACAAACTAATTTTCAGTTCCAATTGCAGCCAACACGGCATATTTCAAGTCTCCCGCCCTGTAGGGTGGTCGGTGATGTCCAAATGCAATGGGCAGGGCTTCCATCTCCACGATCCGTACGATCGAGATGAACTCAACGAGGAGTGCACGAGTGTGGAGATGAGCTCCAATTTGCACTTCAACATCGTCGACATCCGGGACTCATAGCCTTCCATATTTGATGAGGCACCACCTGTTTAGCCATGCCCAGAGGCCCCAGTTCAGCCACTCCCATAGGCCCCACCTGTTCAGCCACTCCCAGAGGCCCCACCTGTTCAGCCACTTGCAACGGTACCACCTGTAACGTATTCTAGATATACAAGAAACGCAGGACGTGCAAGAGGTGCAAGAGGTGCAAGAGGTGCAGCACGTGAAAGAGTTGAAAGAATAGAAAAAACGTTGAACAAGTGGCTCAATTGAAATTGAATTCAATTATTTGTTGTAGTCTGTAGTCTACTTTGTGGTTTTCTTCATACTGCTTTGTGGTTTGTTGTAGGCTGTAATCTACTTTGTGTTGGCGCGAGGGGCGCCCAAAACAGGGCAAGTGCTGTCTGTCTGCATGTGACGGATGTCCGTCAGAAGGGGTCGGACGTCCGTCAGAAGGGGTCGGACGTCCGTCTCAAGGTGACGGACGGCCGTCTGAATGTGACGGACGTCCGTCTTAACATGACGGACCTCCGTCTTAACATGACGGACCTCCGTCTTAACATGACGGACCTCCATCACATGCAGTGTATTATACATGAACAAATATTATCCAAACAACTACGTAAATGAACAAATAAACTTCAACGTATTAAAAACTTTAGTGTATTATACATGAACAAAACAAATACGTAGATGAAGCTCCATGATTAAGGATGTGGGTGTGGGGCGACGAACTCCTGCAAAACACAAAAGGAAGTTCATGTCAAACGAAACGCTCATAGTGAGAACAACGTAAGAAAGCATAACAATCTAAGCACCTGTGTAGCGGCAACAATGTTAAACCCCATGAAGGTGTCGTATGAGCGTTCTGCTCTTACACTGCCACTTGCGGTGCCACCTGTTGAGCCTCCGCCTTGACAAGAACAGACATTGTGGCCTACACCATGACAACGACTACATGTCATAAGGATATGTCTCCTGCTGAGTACCGTGCTGCTACGGGGCTCGTCTGTATCTCGTACTCTTCGTTTTCGAGGCCGACCCGGGAGTCTCTTTACTGGTGGTGGCAAAATTGGAGGCTGGTTCGTTGCAGGCCACATGTGGTGGCCACTGACAGGTCGGGTAAAATGGGAATACATCCTCATATATGTGTCCCGATGGTACCATGCATGCACATAATCCTCCGTTGAAGTCCGCATAAAATTGATGCAAGAGATGGCATGCACGCATGGGATTCCAGTCAGCTCCCATCTGTTACAATTACAGGTACGCGTGTCCAGATCGACTGCGTACCGTTCGTTACCATCGCTTACCTCAAACCGATTACATCCTGAAGGTGTTGGACACCAATTCCGAGCCGCATGTTTCAGTTTGGCAAGCTTCTTTGTGGTCTTAGGACACAAAAGCTCTGTTGATTCAGCCAGCTGTTTATGTTTCTTAACGATCCCAGTCATTATGCCCTTTCTAATCATCTCGAACATAGTGAGGATTGGTTTGTCCCGTGCTGGCAGGAGGCAGGCATTGTAGCACTCGCTCAAATTATTAAGGCCCATGTCGCACTTTGGGACAGGACTGAATGCATGTTTTGACCAACACCTCGGGTTAATTTTCTGCATATATGCATGCGCTGTATGGTCGAGGGCAAGTAGTTTACTCATCTCTTTCTGAAAGTTCAGTGATGTTGTGGCCCTTGCTGCCTTCCACATGATATCTTTGTATTGTATTCCTGGAAATTGTTTTTTGAAATTGGCATACAAATGTCTTAGGCAAAATCGATGCTCAGCTGCTGGTGCATATTGTTCAATAGCAGGCACCAACCCCTTCTGTCGATCGGAAATGAGTGTCCATCCTCTGCCTATGTCACTGTCTAAGTCCGTCAGCAAGCAACACAAAAACCAGGTCCAGGAGTCTCTGCATTCTGATTCAACAAGTGCCACAGCAACTGGATAAATCCCATCATTGGCATCAATGCTGACAGCTGTGAGCAATTGGCCGGGGCACGACCCCTTCAAGTGACAGCCATCAAGACAAATAATGGGTCTACCAAACTCCTTCAGACCCCTCTTGCACGCATCCAAACACATGTACATTCTTTTAAATATTGGACTTGGACGGGCCACCAAATCTGGAAAATCTACCACCAACAACAGTGTGCTACCTAGATTGGATCTTCGAATCTCTTCTGCGTAGGACCAAAGTAGCTTGTACTGTTCGTCACCATCCCCTTCGTTTAAAGTCTGTGCTAAATTCCTTGCCCTTCTAGAAAGACTCAGAGAAATATTGACATTAAAGTCCTTCCTTACAGTCTCAATTATGGAAGCAAGGTCCCACTTGGGTTGACTTTTTAATCTATCCAAATATTGGTTTGCCACCCATTTGTAGGAAGCGTGTCAGCTTTCCATTTGTCATGCACATGTGTGCTCCTCATTATAGCTCTTAATTTGAAAGGTCAGCTCACCTTTCATTTTTGAAGCGTGAAGCCGCCAATTGCATCCATCACTGCACACAGCAGTTATCCGATGTCGTTCGCTTTTAACAAACCTGATCCCGTGTCCATTTTTCAAAGCATAATTAACCACTTCATCTCTAATATCCTTCAACGCACTATACTTCTTACCCAGACAGAGCTCCGAGGACGAACATTCAATTTGGTGATGCATACTCTCTGCCCAATCATCATCCTCTGAGTCACATATTGAACATAGCTCCGATTCCAAGGATCCCGAGATTGAACGCAATTCTATACCGGCTTCGTGGTAGAACCACCGATTCTCATTGGTCTCTACTGCCGAAATAGGATTAGGATTAGGATCCACCTCCATTCCACAGTCAATGGATTCTTCAACCATGTATGATGAAGAAGCACACCTTGACGACTCCATGTGATGTGCAACACTCTTGTTCGTTCACTTACGTTGAGACAGTTGGTCAGGGGAAACAAGTTCTCTCTCTCGAATATCTATGGCAATGGTCGGACTTTTTGTGCTCGACTCTGTTAGGGTTTTAGTATAAAATCCGAGAGTGACGGACGCCCGTCATTTTCATACGGACGTCCGTCATGTTAAGACGGACGTCGTCCAGAGGCTGATGACGTGTTATTTAACGACGGACGTCCGTCATAATGGGGAATTCTGGCGATTTAGGATCGCATGTGGCCCGCACGTGACCCAATTAATTTGGAGTCACTACTGACCATTTGATCCAGGCGAGGATCCAACGGACAAGGATCGACGTCCGTCTTCGCCAGGCGGATTAAATCCTGGCCGTCGATCCGAGGCACATCCCTCGCTCGATCCAACGGCCAAGGATCTTTGTCCGTCATCGCATGGTTCCTTTAATGTAACTACTATGAGGATAATATTGATTCCCTGCTAATGTCTGTATTACTTGTGATAGTTTCTAAGTTGTTCATTTGATAATGTGAGTCGAGGATCTTTTGGTTGGTTAATGTATTATGTGATTAGTATGTATAAGTGACACTTTGCATGGCTTACAATAGTTGTTTCACGAGGTTTATCATGAGATGAACACTGAGGATGTTATGTTGGTTGTGATTATGTGTTCATGAGCATATTCCATGCATCACAAAATATGTTTTCTAAAAAAGAACCAAAAGTGGTTTTTCATGCATATGTTTTATGAAGAAAAAAAAAGAACGAACGAATGAAATAAAGAAAACAAAAGAAGCTTTGATAATTCAATATCCATGTAGCTTTGGGGCTTTATCCCATGATGTAGTTTTGGTGGCTGTGTTCCCCAATGAACCTTTTGTGGAAATGTTTCCCAATGATTTCGTTTGGTGTCGAATGCCAGTGGTAAAGAAAGAAAGAGTGAATAAACAAATTAATAAAGAATGAAAAACTTATGGTAAGTTTTTTCCCAAAGTAGCACGTGCATCATTTCATATGTTCATGGTCTTGTACATTATTTGCTAAATCTTAAACTTGTAGATGAACCTTGTGATGTAGGTAAAGAAGTTTATGATGAGCCACATGATGAAAAAACAGATTGATGGGCATGCCCGTGGTGAGCACTTGATGTTATTGGGACTTTAAACCTGTTGGATGTGACTTTTAAAAACATGAAGAGGTTTTGGAAAGAAATAAGATTATGGATAAAAGGAAAAGTTAACTCTTTATGGTTTTATGGTTTTATGGTTTGATTGATGAACTTTGAAAGTTGGTTTTTCCTTATATTACTTTTATGGGTATTTAGACTTTTAAACACCACATGCTTTCAATATTGAAAAAAGTCTTTCATTGTCTTTATTTTAAAAGACACGATTTACTTGTTTGTTTTAAAAAACATGTTTTAGTTATTTATTTTTAAAAAACTATATACTAATAGAGGATTTTGAAAATGGTAGTTACATTTAGAGTTTAATTGTGATTACTCTTCTTTGTTAGAAGAGTAATCATTTTTGTTGGTTTGTGGTTGTATTGACATCCGTGACATTCTCCCTTTTCTTAGATTTTTTTTAATTGTGAAGTTTGTCTTTGTTTTTGAATTTGGAAGCGAAAATTCTTGATTTTGATGGGGAGAAATGAAACAACAGCAGAGATGTTGAGACATTGCATTATAAGGATGTTTAGCTTACGAACACAAATATTTTCCTATCAAAAGTGAACTTCGTTCTTCTTTATCTTCTAATGATGATGCTCTATTCTGCTGGGAAGAAATCAAAAACCATTTCATCAATGTGATATAGAATTTAATTATCAATTGTAAGATACATTCTTCACAACTAACTTTCCTAACCATTACTGTATGATTTGAATCCTCTACATGATTTATAATTGACAATAGATTGAATTTATTGACTGCATCTAAAAGAGTTAAACCTGTTGACAAAATTTATAACCTTTTAGGTGATCTGATTTAACAGGGATGTCAAACCAAGGCCGAACCTAGCACAAAAATTAAAAATTGAAAACCAAACTGAGCCTAAACTCAACCTAATAATGCCGATAACCGACGTTTAGTTTTTTTTTCCTTGTTTTGGGCTTCGCTCAGTTCGATTTTAGTTCTTGATTCGAAAAACTGAACGTACTCGGTTCAGTTCAAATTCAAGGTGAAACTGAACTGAACCAAACTGATTCCACCCCCAATTTCTCCTTGTCCACCCCATTTTAGTTACTAGATGATGTTTTAAGCCCAATGTCCTTCCTCTTAAACACTTCCTTTTCTTTCAACTACTCGCGTTTATCGACTTTTATCATAATATCATGAGTCATTAGAGATTCTATTAGTTATTCTATTGTCAATATCTTGAGGTTATGCGCTTCTTGAATTGTCATTACCTTGGATTGTCAAGATCTTGGTGCACACCTTAGATTTTTTTCTCACCAACTATTTCTTAGAATATACGCTACCAATAGCCTTTAAACCATTAGTAATATTAGTGAAATGTGTAAATATTTGAAATATAGTTTCATTCCTTTTCCATAGAGAACAACTCATCTTCAGACACAAACAAACTTAATTTACTTTTTTTAACTTGATCTGTGCTCTCATGTTTTTCAAGTAAATGTCAAATCTCAAAGGTATTATCACAGCCTTATACTCTATTAAATTCATCATAATTTAATACACAGTAAAGTATATTTATAAATTTAGCATTTAAGTATAATTTTTGTTTATCAATATGGTCAAATTCATAAGCAATTTTTGAAGATTTCTATTAATTTAAAGTTTAACCAGAATATAGGGGTATGTTTTTGTCACACCCAAATTTTTCGACCCGCGGAATTGGTACGAAACGTGTGATGGCGCCGAAGTCCCACTCCGACCAGCCTTCCCAAGCTCTTGCTCGTTGTGAATACAAGAACTTCACCCACAATTGTCGCCTTTTTGTAATGATCCGATCGCTTTACGGGAGTCCCACTCCCAACCCGTTCTTTCTATTCTCAATAAAAGAACCAAGGAATACACTTTCTCCAAGGAACACCACACAATGCACAAGGATAGATCCACCTTTTTATTATGGATCGAACTCCCTTTGCTTGGTGCCTCAAGGTCACTATTTATAGACTAAGTTATCCATCTAATCTCCTAGATTACAAAATGGTGACTTGTCTTCATCTCATTGGCTGAGTTTTGTCATCCTCCTCGATGGCTTCCTCTCATTGGCCGAGTCGCATCATCCTCATCGATGGCTCCTCCCATTGGTCGAGTTGCATCATCCTCCTCGATGGCTCTCTCCCATTGGTCCGTGTTGTGTCATCCCGGATAAGCCAATTTGAATGTTTGAATCCCCTGGATAACATTCAAATTCGAAAAGGATAAGACACATCATCTCCCGGGTGTGGCGTGCTCCCATTGGTTGGCTTCAAGTGCATCTTGGCCCCACATGGATTTGCTGCTTTAGCTGCGGACACATAAGCTTGAGATCCATCATTCTTGGATCGGATCTTATCCAAGTTTGAAATTCAAACTTGGAGCCTCATCCTCGCGGCCCAACGCTGGCGCGGCCCAGCGCGCTGTCTGAAGCCCGGACGGCTTTGTCCAGCCGCCACTTTGTCCCAATTAAAACCATCCTTTGTTCGAACTAATTTGTCCGAACACAATGCACGCCCAACATGCATTTGGGGAGGCCTCCCGGAAGCCTCCCATCGGGCCTAGCCCATTAGGCCCCATGAGAAAAGGGGCGTGACAGTTTTCCATCACATGTCATAAGTCATAATCAATATTCAATAGATTGCGTGTATATCTTTGCTGTTGAATTTAATCATTCAAGGGCACGTATCGATATACCAATAAAATTTTAAGAATAAGAGATCTTTCTACAGAGAAATAATATTTTAATCTAATTAGGTACTAAAATTGACAATCCTAAATTTAAAAACTTTTATAATCTAATCTCCTAACAAATAAAAATTACTTTTCTTATATTTTTATAATTAACGCAAACTATAATTTAACAAACTAAAAATTTAATCTTTTTATGAAAAATTCTAGGATTTCAATTTTCTTTAACAAATAACTTAATTTTCCATTCAGCTTTTTTAATTTCATTTCTTCTGCAAATTAAATCAACCAGTTCAAAAATATTTAAAAAAATCTTTCATTATTTTATAAAAATTATTACTTTAATTATCCTTTCTATGTTCCTATGAATAGCTAATTAAGGTTAACTTATTAAAAACATGGCTTTGATACATTTATATTTTGTGTAAATCAAAATATGAACAATTTAATAAGATGAAACATGTTCATTTACCCAATTGTGAATTTTAATCTCCCCTTCCAATCCAATTAAAATTCTAAAACTTTCAATTGGTGATCAAGCCATTGAAATAAATATAACCATCATAAAACAATTTAATTCATGAGTAACAAAATTTTAAAAAAAAACCTTTGAATTAAATGATTCAAAGTAACAAAATATTTATTATTTTGAATGAGGTACAATGTCTCATTTAGTCTTTTTGAATTTTACTTTATATTTCATTGCTATTTTTGAACAAGATAAGATATCTCATTTAATTTCTTTTAATTCATGGAGCCTCATTTCGAGAAGAGAATTATCTTCTATTTTATCTTCTTGAATTATTTTTAAAACACATGGAATATTATATACAGGTTGAAATTTTAAATGATTCCTTGCTTTCTTTATCACATTTTGTCCATTTGTAATCCTTATGCAAAAAAAGAAAAGAATAAATACATTTCACTTCTAAGAATTAACAAAATATTACATTTATGATGATTGAATGATAGGTATAAAACCTATTTATCACTTCTCATCCTAGATTTCTAGTATATGTAATCATTTCCATTGAAAAATGATGGTTAAGAGATAAATTGACCCTCTACAAGTGAAGTATTCATATTAGAAGTAGTATGTATAAATTTCAGAAAAGCTTCTAAATATATAGAAAGACCAAGCTTTGATACCAAATTGTAAGATCGCTATAACCTATGGGCATGAATTAGATTATTAAGCTTTTTCACAATATTAAGAACCTAACCCTTTTTACCAACATTGATGGTTAATTTCTCAAAAATAAAAACTATTTACTTTCACAAACAAGCAAATAAAGCACAAGCAAGCAAGTAAATAGTTAGATAGAAGTGACTGAAAACACAAGTTGTTAATAGTTTGGTTGAATTGTCGATTTCCATGCTTCAAGGTTCTCCCTAGAAGATTTCTTCCCACTAACTCTTCTAGTTACACTTGATTGATCTTCCTCATGTCAACAATAAATGAGTTTAAGAGTTTGGTACACAATGATCTAACTATTCACAACATATAAACTCTCAAATGGATGTGTAGATGAAAGTTAAGTGAAGAGGCTCGAAATGTTGAATGCTTGATATGCTCAAATAAAAGGTTAGAGAATTCGATAGTTATTGCACAACAAGTGTGTGGTTCTATTTATAGACATGTACCAATTTTCAAGTCAAAGGTCGACCATTGTTTTAAATCTGGTCAACCATGAAATGATCATTATGACACTTTTGTGAAGAACGTCGGTCGACCACATGCTTTTTTCGACCGACTACATTGAGAATGTTACTGCAAAAACTCAAATGGCTTGACCACCAAGGTTCTTATCTAGTCTATCTCGATCTCTTCTTTGGACAATTACTTTCTTAGGAATGGTTGTAGCATCCTGTAGCATAAATCTCTTGTCATGCCATTTTTTTTCTTTTTTTTTATTAAATCAATTCATAACTTTGAAAAAACATCACAAATAAATGAAATTGAATCTTGCCTTTGAAAAATAAACAACAAATTTTTTTTTATAAAAATAGTCTAATTAAAAAATCTAAATGTAGTTAAAGCCCAACATAAAATAAACAAAAATCCTTGTAAAATCATATTAACTTAAATCAAAAAATTTAAATAATCATAATTTAATAAAAGGTCTTTTCCAATTTGCTTTTCCCAAATCTTCATCTATAAGTCAATATGGCTCCAATAACACCTCAACTTTGCCCATGAAAGTACTTCTTCAACTGCATCAGTCATGGATTTCCTCATCATATGTCTCTTCTAAAGTATCATCACCTACATCACAAAGTTCATCTATGAGCCTAGAGCTCAATAAGAGATGCGTAATATCATGAGCATGAGTTGAAATTCATAAAAACATGAGTTTTCAGTCTTTCAGTCTTTATTTATTTTCTTTTCATTCTTTTCTTTCGTTAACATTGGGATACGACACCAAAGCCTCTAGTTATTTGGCAACAAGTGTAACGACCCGGATTTCTTAAACCGTCTTAAAAGCTCATTAACCTTAATTAAAATTATTTCTAGTTGAACAAGGTTATCAGAGTGCAATAAAATCTGAATCGTTAATAAAATCATTCTTTCATTCTTAAGAGAAATAATTAATAAAAATTTGCGGAAGCATAATTAAATGAGAAAACTAATTTACCGAACAGAAAGTTATATCAGAAAACGACTTATAAAAACATTGTTCATATCCAAGGTTATAAAACTTACATAGTCCAATTATTCAAATAAAAACACAAACTGAAATTTAACATTCGTTTCCTCATGTCGTACCATACCATACTATACTACTCCTCTGGCGCCATTGTTGGACCAACCGCAGGCTCCACCGGAATAACCTCTTCCTTAATCGTTGGCGTAATTCCCTCGTTACCTACACCATAAGTAAGAACATGAGCCTACGCCTAGTAAGGATATGGGGAAAACAATTATGCATTTCTCTCTTTAGTTCTTGTTGGAATAGGAGCCACCCAATCGAACTTCTTTCATTTACGTTCATTTTCTTTATTCGTTCTTTAAACTCATACATCGAGCCCGGAGATTGAGGCTTTTCCTTTGAGATGGCATAGCTGTACGGAATCTAACCTCCTGTGTTCATATTAGTCCCTTTCCCGACTTGGTGAGGGTGTATCCTAGTAGCTAGGCTAGATCTGGACTACCCATCTACCTCAACTCCCTAGTTCCGGCATATACCCGCCTTTAGGGTTCTTCTTATCCCGACATATACCCGCCTTTAGGGTTCTTTTCATTTCCTGGCATATACCCGCCTTTAGGGTTCTTTTCATTTCCCGGCATATACCCGCCTTTAGGGTTCTTTTCATTTTCATTCATTCTTCCTCACTCATGCATGTGAGTACCACCCGAGTGGTTACTCCCTACTTGATTTCTATTAATCATGAACTCAATCTAACTTTTCCTAAACAACATTACACGAGAACAAAACAAGGAACATAGGAAAACAAGACATATGTAAGAACAGAACAAGAAACTCAGTAATTTGTTCAACTGTAAGGATTTGCTTCTCATTCATGCTTCTCATTCAAATTAATAAAGATTTTCATTTGCATTACCTAACATGCATTACTATATGATACGCGTAATAAGAAAATCACACAACTAACAGAAACTTCACGTATTCAATTTCTATTTTTGACAGCAACTTTTCTACACATTTTCATCCTAGTGATACAATTCTAGCATGTTTACTAATATTAAACTTTCTTTAAATCATCTATACTTTCATTCAGTTTTTAAGACTAAACACATGTGCATGGGAACTAATAACGTTATAACAAAACGTAACAATGGAAACAATTATGAAACCAAAATAGAAAACTAGGACAGGAAATAAAACCAGAATATTCACACACACACACACCTAAATCCTTTTTCCCTCTTCACTTATCCTTATTAAAAGTAGTTTTGGTATTTATCATACTAAACATACTAAAACGAAAGGCATGTAATCTGTACACATAATACTTGGTGAAAAAAATGCAGAAATTCAACTTAACAATAGCAGCATCTCCAATTACCGTAACCACTACTCATTATACTATTCTCCATTTCTATGTTTAACTCATTCTTTACTTGTCTTGCGTTACTTATCATAGAATTGCTTCTTTTCTTATCATGTAAAACGTCATAAAACATACCTTAACCCATCTGCATATAAACAAGAAAACTGCACATACACCAGAAAACTAAGCCTAACAACCTCCTTCCTCTTTTACATTTCCTTTGCTTAGGATACCATTTTCCTTTCCTTAATCATTATCATAGTAGAAGTCATATCCTCAATCCTTGTCATGAAACATATGAGTCATAAAACATGTGTACAAGTTCAGAAAAGAAACTACAGCTTATGATTCTACACCAGAAAAGTACAATAAATCCAGAAGATTAATTCATAACAATCACTTGGCTTCACTTTCCATCATAATCATCATCTTCTTCTTTCTATCATATTTATCAAGCATATCCTTGAACATTATCAAATTGTTTCGTGTTATTGGTTTTCACTAAGATAAGTGCAGGAAATTATAAACCAGGAGTTGCAGAAAATTGTAAAACAAGAACCAATGCAACAATACTTGTGGGTAGAGCATAGAAAGCCAAGACACACTCATTCCTTACCAATATCCACAGATGAAGGTCCTTCATGCACTGAAGAAATGCAACAACAGTTGTCCAAACCCAGTAAATTGCTCAGTTCAGAACCACCCTCACAGCTCACTCTCTCGGCTCAGCCAACTCTCTCCCTGGCAGAAGACTCATTCCTCCTTTTAACAGGCAGGAACTAATGGCAGCTGGTAGACAATCATCTAACCAGCATAATTGCCACCTATAACGAGTAATGGCTACTAAAAAAACGTGTTGTTGATCCACGGACAGGGCGAGGTCCACAGAGGACTTGGCAACCACTGTCCTTGCCAAAGCATTAACTGTCCAATAATCCATCCAGTAAATCGAACATCAGGGAGGCAAAGTTTACAGACCAAGATGACTGACTTACCTTGGCAGCGTGTTCGCAGCACGTGGTTTTGACCGACTCAGCTCGTGTCCTGCGAACCGAGCCCTAGATTTCCAAACCCGTCGCCCAGAGACCGCTGCACCGTGCTCACCAACGCAGCCCGTGCGCCGTCCACCCCCCGAGAAGCCTGGCCGTCGCGAGTCGTCGGCCGTTCTCGTCTCACCGTCGCCTTTCACCCCTCCTATCCCCCTCTCCCTTTCTCCCTGCTTCAGACGCGAAGGAATGGCCTCTCTGGCCATTCCTTTTGTTTTCCTTTTTCTTTTATTTATTTATTTAATTTTTATTTATTTTATATATATATATATATATAATTGTTTTTATTATTATTATTATTATTATTATTAATATATATATATATTAACAAAACAATTCTTTAACTTATTTTACTTTTAAGTTAATCAAATTATTCCCTTAATTTAATCATTTCCCTTTTTTTTTTGTTAAGTAAATCCTTCAATTTAATTTAATTGAATTCTTAGATTATTTTCGACTCGTTTCAAATCCTTCATTTATTCTAAAATTGTTCGATGATTATTATCGAACCAATTCACTTTCGTCCATTCGGCTTTTCCCAAAATAATTCTCAATAATTCAAATATACTCAATTAATTTTCAATTATATTTATTTAATCCCATTATGGAAATCAGGATATTACAACAAGCCCACGAAAGCCTCAAATCATTGAGAAATAAATCCACCTCAGGCTCAAATTATTAATGATGAATCACCAAAGTCTCTTACATATATATCATTTCATCTTTGATCTTTCTTACATGAAAACATATGCATAAAAATTATTTTTGGTTATTAAAATAAATATGTTTTCATTATACATGTAATACACATGACCATATCATATAAATTGTAAAATACAATCGTCAATTTAGTCTACTATCACATGCAAAATGAATAATCATACGTCTCCAAGGTCATATGTCTAGTGAAGAAAGTAAAGGAAGCAATCGAAATAGTAGCACATCCTTCATCAACGTCATCATAGATTAAGCAATATAAAACAATTATCATATCATCGATCAATGTCTAACATCACTTACATAATCTTATAATCAACATACTATAAACATAAAATAAACATCATATAACACATCCTCCATCCATGGTTGTAGTGCATCAGAAGCAAGACAATCATCATAACAATAAAATGTTCTATTGCTTTGTGATGTAGACCAGAAGGTTAAACATATGCAAGTATCACTTACCTGGGATTCTTAGTGAAGTTTTTCCACTTGCAATCCAATCTAACCTTCTCTCTAACTTGTTTCCAACACTTTTATTTTCCTTGAAATGAATAAAGATCGAGTTAATAAAAAAAATATAAATTTATCGACTGCACTACTTCAAAAACTTATTTTTAACTCTCATAATTCTCGTCATTATTTTGTTCATCATCATAGGCCATCTTATGATCAATGAACAAATCCAAATGAGGAAGCTCTAATTGTAGTAGACAAATCTTTAGAGAGTTTATTATGAAGAATGAAAATTCTCATTGCTCTTATTGCGTGAATGATTAGGTTTTGTTCCAACCTTTTTTATATAAATCAACAATCTTTTGATGCACCAACATAATGAGTTAAGGAAAGACTTAACCTGTGCAGTTGATCGATTGAAGGAGGTAAACGACTGTAGGCTTCAATAACAATACAGAGCGGTCGGTCAACTGAAGACTTGAACGAAAGATTTCTATACAAATTCAAACATCTGCAAATTTGAATGCGAATAGCAATTGATTAGCTGAAGAAGAGGAGATCGACCGGTTGAGGACTTTCTATAATTTTTCTACAAAACAGTATAAGAAAACAACTGACTTTGGAAGTTAATATTTTACTGAATATAAAAGCAATTCTCCATAAAATTTGGACAACAAACTCTTCAATGAAATAAGAATAATCCCTCCAAAAATATGATTGAAACTTGCCACAGATTTGTAAATATGAACTGATGAAATAGATTGGCCGAAAATATAAGAAATCACAACTTGAACCTTCATATGGAAAACTCCACCAGTATAATTCTTCTTGAAAGTTGAACACCACTTCGCACATTCTTCCTCTAAGGAACAATAACACAGATGCTAGTAAGAAAGGTTACTCAACTGACAAAATAACCTCAATTGTGATATCACCCCACAAGAACTTTGGTTAGAACACACCAAAGGGGAATAAAGAATCACTCCAAATTCTAAGATAACAAAGCAAAGGCTTTTGTATTCAAAACTCAATGTATTAAACATTTACGCTAGATGGCTTTATATAGCCAGTTAAAAACTATATAGTAGGAAATAACAAAAAAGGAAATGAAGTACTACTTGACCATCACACAACATAATTTGGTAGATTACTATATTAGTTTTAGGCAACTCAACTAAAAGTAAATTACTTAATTAATTCTTGTTTTCTTTTTCTGCAAGTCTTGATGGCTTTTGGCAACTATTCCTTCTCAAGCTCAACCACTTGGAGGGTTTCCTTATCAAGGAATTCTTTGGCTTTCCATTTGTCTTCATGCTCATCCACTTGGGATAATTTCCATATCTCTTGCTTTGTCCTTTCTTGCTTCTCAAGTTTGGCTTCTTGGGCTTCTTTCCATAGTAGATCATGTGTGGGCTTCCCTTGGTCTTCACGAGTTGGTGGCTCCTCCATTTGACCTATTATTGAGTTACCTTCCAAATAACTAGAAAGATAAATGTTGATGAGCCTTTGTGCCCTAGCCCTTGTGATTGGATCTTGTAGTCCATCACCTTCCCTTTTAGCATTCTGAAAGTATATTCGCAATCTAAAAATATATTTTCCACCCAAAAATATATTCGTAGTCTCAAAATTCCAAGGATAATCGTGTTCTAAAGTGTCTTGTATAGTTGTCATGGGCACATGTGCTTTCGTCGTAGACGCATGTGCATCTACTGTAGATGTCAGCTACGAATATCCACACTGTCTTCGAACATCCATCCACCACGTTCACCTATCCACCTTACTTCTATTGACACCAACACTTTCACATATGGCAATGCTTTTGATGCAGATATCCAGTCACATTGTCTGCATAACACCATCCACCATGTTCACATATCTGTTGGCAGATAAACCTGATTCCATAGACACTAATGCTTCTGTTGTGAATATTTGCTTACCGTATGTGCTAGTAGCAATCTCCCACATACACATATCTTTTTGTAGACAAACTTTATTTCATGGATTCTACCTCATCTACGGACACCAAACGCTTTCGCTATGGATATCTGCTCAAATTATCCAACAATCACCATTTACCACAGACACATATCTTTTCGTGAACAAACTATAATACCCAGAAAATTCCTCTTAGTGTCATATAAAAAGTTTTGTAATACATGTTTTGTAAAAGGGAAATGTGTTTGGCAATAATAAAAGGTGCCCTTGATTTATTATAGAAGTTCACATATGAGTTGGAAGTGTGGAAATTCATATTTAAAAATAAGAATAGCATTGTGAAGATAATTTTAGTGACAGAGGAATGTTATTGAAGGGTGGAGGATGATTGTAGGAAGGGGCGGTTGGTCTCCTTCTTGAAAAATTAATGAAGATTCTGGCCAATTTGTGTGCGGTCAATCACTTGAAGGAAGGTGATCGACTAGACCCAAAGCAATTACTATGTAGAGTCTAGCAATGTTGGAATCGGTCAATCAAGTGATTGACCACGAAAATAGTAGTTTCTATGCAAAGTTTTGCAACGTTAGAATCGGTTGATCATGCGATCGACCACGAAAATAGCAATTTCCATGCAGAGTCTTGCAATGATGGAATTGATCGATCACAGGGTCGACCACGAAAATGGCAATGACGAGCGAATTGTACAGCGATTGATCGTCCATTGAAGCTGGTCGACCGACTTCGCAAAAATCTTCCAAAAATCATTTTTAAGTAGATTTCTGGTCAATCATGGGATAAGCCTGATCTACCGGGAATGCGATCGTCACCTGAAATGATGATTGATTACTTCGACTTCACTAAAAGAAAAGTGAGTCGGGTGGTAACTTTGATGAGTCCCAACTCTTGGATGAAAATAAAGTGTGCTTCTTGATGAGTGCCACCTCTTTGGTGGTAGGTGAAAGTTTATATCAGGAAACGTGAAGATTAGTAGAGAGTGAGAGAAAGAGAAAGAGAGAGAGTGAGAGTGAAGTCTTATGGTTTTCGTTGTGAGCAACTCTAGAGAGCTGCTTCCTCTGTCAAGCTGCTGTGGTGCATTGTGCAAAGAAAGGAACCTCTAATGGAGAACTTGGAAAGAAAGAGGTAAGGAATAGTGTGTATGGTTGGCTAGTGGAGACCTACATCATGAGATTAGATTGTTTGCTTGATGTTGCTTTGGTTATTAGCTATAAAGATTGCTATTCTGCTGATAATAAATGATTTTAGTTATGACCATATACAGCTTGATTAAGAAACTGGATCATGTTTTGGGTTTTATTATGGATTATGATGCTTTGGATGATGAAGAATATATTAAGTCAACTCTGTTAATTACTCACTCATTAACTCCCTATTGAAAAGTTAAATGGGTCTTTACTCTGCTGTGGGAAATAGTTTAATGAGATGGTTTATTGGCATTCTGCTAATTTCTATAATTGTAGTTGTTTGGATTACTACTTCTAAAGTTTGGTTTTTCTTTGCTTTATTAGTGTTAATTTGCTTCCTGCAGTTTGACTATTGAAAGAATGAACTGGAAGTTTGTGCATAATTTTACTGTTTGTAATGACATGTCTTTTTTGTATATTTTGTTGCTTGTTGAGGATTGTCTGTAATACCCCAAAATTTAATTGGGATTTTGGATAATAATATTTATGAATTTTGAAGATTTGGAGACGATATTCATATGGAATGCAATACGCTGATTTTTCATAACATAATTAATAAAGATAATCAAGAAATTAATTGGGTGTAAGGGATTATTTGGATATTTATTGAAAATTTAAATGATGGAAATTAGCGAAATTGGAATTTATTAAATAAATTAAGAGAATTGGAAATCAAGATTTTGAGAATTGAAGGTTGCAATGGCGAAAGGAAGGGCTAAGGGACGTCCTTATGGAGGGACAGAGGTCCCTTACTGAAGGCAAATGCTTGGCGTCAGCGTTGTTTTAGAAAATGGGATCATTTTGATGAGTGGGACGTCCCTAAGGAGAACAGACGTTCCAACATTAAAGAATTAAAGGCATTCGTCGTCATTTAAGGGAGTGAGGGACGTCCATAATGAAAAGTGAGATGCCTGAAATAAAAAGAAAGAAAAAAGACGTTAGTATTAAGTGGAACAGCATCGTTCAAACTAGCGTTGAAAGTGAGCGGATAAAATGATAGCCATTGGAATTCGTTCGAGTTGATTATCTATCATCAGATGAAGCACGGGAAACGTCCGTAATAGGATAACAAGCGATATCATGCACGAACTAATGCCATTAAATTCTCGTAATTAATTTACTCGATAGCCCACCTTATTTTCTTCTGCTTTTTCGGAGGCTGAGTCATTTGCTACATGCTTTTCCAATTAGTCAACCAAAGTGTGCTTCCAATAACATGCATTATTGTGTCGGCCAGAACGAATAAAGTAACCTGTTCAACACTTCAGTGAACCAAAGGGAACCGGGTGCAGGGCAATCGGCCACTGCCCCCTGCCGCATTCACAGCTCCAATTACTCACGATAATCACCAATTTGCACAACCAAAATCAATAGATTACAAATGAACTATAACAGAAATAAACCAAGAGTTTACCTCGATCAATCGCGGAGAAAACCGAAGCTCGTGCACTCAATTAATCCTTCCCACAGATCTTCATTGTTAGAATCACCCATGGAAGCTCAGCCTCATGCTGATGCACCCTGCCCGCTGCATTTTGTCACACACACTTTGCCCCCCGGGCGAAACTTTGCTGCTCGCTGGAAAAATCGCATCACACGGGTTTGCTTGCTGCAAATCGTCCCTTGGCTCGATTGTTCTGAGCCCTAGCTCCGCATCCATTGGCACCCATAGTACGCTGCACCGACAACTAGTAGCCCACACAAGCTCGGACCACCAAGCACGCCGGACTGTGCCTCACCGTTGCGAAGAAATTCGGCCGAACCCGAACCCTCCATCGCTCGCGTTTCCCTCTCACCCTCGCTCAGGTCTCTCGTTCTCAATCCCCCTTCTCTTTTCTTACTTTTATGTTCTCATCAAAAAATTTAGGGCTATGTTCATTTGATTTTACCCCAAACCAAGAACCAGCAACAATAGCTTGAACTGGACCGGTGATGAACAGGTTTAAATCCCCATTTTATTTCTTTTTTTTTATTTTAATTTCCTCCTTAATTCCATTTAATTTTTCTCCTTTTAATTTTAAATCCACATTTTACTCAATGAAATTTCCTTTTAATAATTTAACTAAATCTTTCATTTAATTAAATTATTCACAACCTAATTCCAATTCTCAATTTATTCAGAATATTTTGTGATAATAATTATCCGTCCAATTTAAATCCTTCGATTTGGTTTCCCAATTAATTGCCCATCAAATAAATCCTCATTGATTATCCAACTATCCTCCAATTAAATTTTTCATCATCAAATAAATCTTCAATTATCCAATTATGCTCAAATAAGTTTCCAATTATTTTTATTTAATTTTGTTACAGAAAATTGGGGTATTACAGACGAATTTTCACTTTCGCAGGCGCTGAAGAGAGAGTGTGAACATCCACTGTAGTAGCCCACAACTTAAACTACGAAAGTCCACTATCTGTTTTGTTGTGTCTAATGGGTCTTCAACGGATATATTGCAAACCTCGGAACTTGCCTGTGGATGCCCACTAATCAAGATTAATTATTATATAATTTAACATTGTGATAAATTGATAATAAATGAGTATATAATTTTAATGATTAAATTTTAAAAAAATATACATTATATTGATATAGATTTCAAACATTTATGTATTATATGCTCAGCTCATTAAGCTCGACTCGTTAAGGTTCATTAGGTTCATTTATCCTGCTCGGCTCGACTCATTTAACTTAGTAGGCTGAGTGAGTCAAACTTTTTCAGTCTCAGATCGGCTCAACCGGCTCGTTTGTCACCCCTAATTGTATGTAAATTGTTGGATGTTATGTATGTGTTTGCATGTAAGAAAGATAAAAGAATAAGAAGATATATAAATATGTTTGGAGGACAAGCTGTCCCAAAAGGGTGGACTTGTGAGTACATAAGTTCATTAGTTTGTTACTGTTTAATGTCAGGACCAACCAGCCGAAAGTGTTGAGGTCATTAAACATTGATGTGCATTGTCGCTAGCGAAGCATTGATTGATGTTGGGGTAGTCTTGCCAAAAGTTGCGGGATTGTTGTGCATTGATGTGCATGATCACTAAGAATGCTTTTGATTGATGTCGTAGTTGATTTATCGGAAGTGATGGGTCATTGTGCATTGATGTTCATGGCAAGTAACGAAAGACTCGATTGAGGTTGGGTCTGTCTCCCAAAGGTTGAAGATTAGTGGTGGGTTTCCCATTGCCAAGCCTACTTATTCCTAAAAAGATAAAGAAAAGAAGATGGAAACAAAAGAAAGAAAGTTTAAGAAAGAAAAGAAATAATAGAATCTATCATGGCATGCATGCATATGGTGACTATATTTTACTCATGATGTTTATATATATTGTTTACTAGGCATTAGGCTCATAGTTTGAACTTTATGTTGTAGGTGAGGAAGTTTATGTTGAGATGCACGATGATAGAACGAATTGATGGCAACATTTGATGGGCATATCCATAATGAGTACTCGATGTTGTTGAGACAATTGACCAAGGGAGTTGGCTCATAAAATAATGAATTTTTGATGGAAAAGTTATGTGCACATTAGAATTCCATTTTAGAAAGAATGGACCTTATTTTCGGCTATGTGAAAGATCTAGTTGAGTCTTATGATAGAAAATGCTTTACGAAATGTTTTAGGTTTGGCATAGATGTTTATTTACTTAATGGACCATTTGTGTTTTCGTGGAAAAAGTCTTCTGATGTTTTTCATTTTAAAAGAGCATGATTTTATTATGTGTATTTTCAAATGTGTATTTTAGTATTTCTTTGAAGAGGTCAATAGTTTTTAAAAGAAAAAATAATAGGAATATTGGCAATAATATAGAGTTTTGTTAAAAAGTATCGTTACAATTGCACTGTTTTCTAAAAACTTATTTTGAGACATGTTCTCATCCAAAATGACGTGCTCATTTCGATGGATCGTAGGTTTTTCACATTATGTATTTAAATTTTCTCTGGACACATTTAAATTGAGCATCTATATTTAATTTAATTGATCACCTTGATCGTGTGAATCAAGTTTAATCGACCTATGTGAAGGTTATATTTTCTCATATGCACATTCAACCGTTGCAGGATGTGTTTGCTTGTTATTGTTAACTAGAGTAATGAGATAATTGTATGTGTCATGTCCCTAAGAGCAAAACCCTAAATTTGATCAAAGTTGTTCGTGGCTATTGTTATAATGGAGTATCACCATTATTGTTACTATCGATGGCTTGGTATGCTCAAAATCCATGAGTAACTCCATTTTCACTAAAATTTACAGTAATAGATTATTTTATGTTATTTACCACACTTAGGGGTGTTCATGGTCTGGTTCGGTTTGGTTTCGAAGTGGAACTGAACCAAACCAGTTGAACTAAACTAGTTGGTTTCTATTTTGGATTTCCAAAACCGAAACCAGTCATATAGGGAACGGGTACCAAACTGAAAATTCGTTTCCGGTTCCAGTTTGGTACCGGATTTTTTTAATATTATAATAAATTTTATAAAAATTAAAAATGCAAAAACAAAATTCCTAATTAATTACATTATCCATACATTACCCTATAAATAAAACAACCATACCCTAAATAAACTAACAAATATATAAAATGAAAAAACAAATATAAAAACCCAAAAAATAAAATTACAAACAAAAAAAAATTCAGAAGTAAAAAAATTATAAAACTTTAGATTTATGAACAAAAAAAAAAATTTATCCTTGTATTTCGTAATATCCAATTCCATTGTCCAATGTACAGTATCTTCATATCTTTGATTATAAACTGCAAAAGAACAAATACAATACAAGTTTGAAGTAATTAGTTGAAAAGTAATAAGTATAAAAAAATAAAAATAAATTAAAATATAAATACTCAACTGAGTTAGTTATTTTCAAGTCCCTACATCTCAAAAACATTAATAAATTGAATATTAGAATACTAAAACATCACAAGTAAATAAAAATGATATTGACATGATAATATAGTTCAAAATGAATAAAAATATAAATACTTTGTGATACGTTGTCATCACTGTTAAATTTATATTTGTATAATCTCTGAAAAATATAAATTCAAAATAAATTTATAAAACATAGTAATTAATAAAACAAATATAAAGGAAAAACACTATCAATATAAAAGATACCTGGTTCAATATCATCTAGATAATCATTAAAGTTGATTGATTGATGTTTTGATGATCGAATCCAACTTTGAGTGCAAATAAGGGTCTCGACATTCTTTGGGGATAAAGAACTGCGAAATAAATCAAATACCCGTCCTCCACTACTAAAAGCTAACTCTTATGCAACAGTAGAAATGAGAATAACCCATATATCTCTTGTCAATTTGCTTAAAATTGGAAATTTCAACAAATTCAATTTCCACCATAAGAGCATGTCTTGTTTGTCTGAAAAATTTTCCAACACTTCATATAAATATTAATCAAGTTCTGTTCGAGTATTTAAAACATCTTGTTCTATGTGGCAACTAAAAAACGTCTCATATATTTTGTTCTTGTTGTGTGTCAAACTGCTCATTTATTTCAAGATTGTAGATGTTGTTGGAACACTTGTAGTACTATAATTTTCTTCTAAATTTTCAAATCCTGAATCACCTCTATACTCGAGATATAATCTTTCAATCACTAGTTGTACTTGGTTGATTAAATCATTTGTCTTATCATTATCCATTACCAAGGAAGACAATATTTCAAAAACTTTGTTTTATATTTAGGATCTAATAAAATTGCAACATACAACAAGAAATTCATTTTATCGTAGTTTCCCCAATATTTATCAAACTTTCCTTGCATTCTAATAGTCATTCTCCTCAATAATGGATTATCACATTCAGTATACTCTTGGATAATCATTTTCAAGTTACATACTTCACTAACATAAATATTTGTAGTAACATGCAAGGAAACTGAAACATTTATAGTAGTACCATAAAAAATCTTTAAAAATTTTACAAGTTCTTGAACATTACTCCAATCTTCTATCGTGGGAAGTCTTTGTCCACCCAAATCAGCAAAATAATGAACATCAATTTCCTTTAATTTCTCAAAAGCTTTTTTAAATTTTTCGGTGCTTTCCAACATCAAATATGTGGAACTCCATTTGGTAGGCACATCAAGAGAAACACTACTTTTGCACACAATTTTAACTTTTTCAACACATTTCTTAAAATTTTGTAGTCTTGCAGGCAAATATCGAACGTACTTCACAGCTCGACATACTCTCATGATAGATTCATAATGGTATTTTAAACCATCACATACAATCAAATTCAAAATATGTGCAAAACATCGCATATGCATGTATTCCTCATTCAAAACTAAGTCATTCCAGTTTTGAATACTTTTAATCAAATATGAAATGGCCACATAATTCAAAGAAGCATTATCCATTATGATTGTCAAAACATTTTCAATCCCCTATTCAAATAAACATCTTTCTACTTCTTTACCAATTCTTTCACCTTTATGATTTACAATCAAACAAAAATTGATAATCTTCTTATGCAAATTTCAATCACTATCAACATAATGTGCAGTTAAAATCATATAATTCAAATTTTGAATTGATGTCCATGTATCCATAGTCAAGCATACTCGTTGAGATGTGTTTTTAAAGTATTCTTTCAACTTTGTTTTTTCTTTCTCATACATTCTAATAACATCTCATGTCGTAGTTCTAGAGGGTACAACAAATTTGCACATATTGAAACAACGATCTCAAACCCCCTCCTTCAACAAACTTGAAAGACACTTCATCAATAACAATTATTTTTGCCACTAGTTCACGGCAAGTTGCACTACTAAAAGATGAAAGATTGGAAGTTGATCCTATATTATCTATATTTTGGAAGCTTAAAGTGTTTTGCTTCACATCTACACTTGCCAACAATTTTCTACAACAACTAATATGTTTTTTTCAAGCTTTAAGTATCATTCTTCGTTGGATCACATGCATATGTCTGTGAACAATGATTACATTTTGCTATAGGGTTGTTAATATCAGTGTTTTCTATCATAGTAAAATGATTTCAAACGTCTAATTTTTTCCTCTTTGTTTGATCAGTAATAGGGTTAACATAAGGTCTCTCCATAGTTTCATTAAAGTTTTCCATTATCTACAGTTTCAATAATTTGAAACATTTCAGAATCAGTTTTAGCAAAATGAAAAATAATCCATTCATACAGAATCAGAAACTTAAGTAGAACAAGTAGAACCACAGTAATTCAATAGAATCAGAATCAGCATTCAGCAATTCAAGCAGAACCAAGCAGAACCACAACAATTCAATAGAATCAAGATCAGAATTCAACAATTCAAGCAATTCAAGCAGAACCACAACAATTCAATAGAATCAGAATCAGAATCAGAATTCAGCATTTCAAGCCATTCAAGCATAACCACAACAACTCGATATGATTAGCTAGATTGAAGTTGATCTTACTTACTCTCAGTTGGACCTGTATAGTTGCAGGCTTCGACAGAACCACAAATTTGAGAACAAATGGTCTGAAATTAAGCAGAACCACAAATTTACGAATAAATTATATGTAGTTGGACTTATAAATAGAAGTATCAAACATTTATATGATATGCAGGATTCGGCATAACAAAATGACAAATTTGACAAACTCAGCAATCCACATCATGAATTATTTCAAATTTATGAGAGTGAGTTTGCGTCTTTGCGAACTGCAAATGGAGCAGCGAGTGAGTGACTAAAACGTTTGATTCTATGAAGACATAAGACAGAAGACGTAGCCTAAGTCGAAGACGGAAGACGAAGAAAAACAACACGTTCACCTTTCAGAAATCGAGAGCTGAGTCAAGAGTGTTCACAGTTCGGAAGATGAACCGAAGACAAAGACGCAGAAGAACACGCAAACGAACATAAGACGAAGACGAACGGGAGAGTTGCAGCAAATGTCAAGTCGGGAGCGTTCGCCATTTGGGATTGGAATCGGGACTCGGGACTCTAGACTGCAGCTGAAGTGCCGAACAGAACAAAAGCCAAAAGCCCTAAATTACATTATAGCTCACGGCTCGGTTCTGAGAAGCTAGAACAAAAAATCAGACCGAGAATTTTGGTACTTCATTAACAGAACCAAAATTCGGTTATTTTAAGTGCAAAACCAAATCGAACCAACCCGAAATCGCCGGTTCAGGTTCGGTTCTTCGGTTCTGGTTCGGTTTGCACACCCCTAACCACATTATAGTGGGTTGTTTGAAAACTTACCTTATTGGGTTTTGTTCGATATTGTGTTTGGTTCGATACTGCATAACCTATTTTAATTTGGCATGATCACATATTATTTTTATTATATTGTTGAATATAAGATTCATCCCTACTGAGAGAGTCAACCCACCTCATATGACTCCCCCTCTTTTAAGGATTTAGTGTGGAGGATTCTCTGTTGACAGATTTTATTATCTTTATTTTATTTTTAAGAGACTTTTAGTGTTGTTAGAATTCGTTAAAATTAATACCTCAAATTAGATTTTTACTTCTTCTATACTTTTGAGCACATTATGTTTATCATATACTCATATTATTGCACTATCTTTGATGTTACTAATGAATTGCAATTTTAGCTAATTTCATGTGAGCTCTGACTTTATTCACTTATTTAAGTGTTGCGCTCTTTGTTAAATAAATAAATTAAAAGGTATGGCAATTTGGCTTGTTATGGGGCTGGGAGGAATCGTTTCCTATCTTATTATGTCTCAGGTCCCTTTTTAAAATATGACACTTATGCAGTAAACAGTCCAGGTGGGGTGGCCAACTCTCTAGTTGGTTTCTATTTTGCATTACACCTTGGTTTGTTTCTTGATTTTCTTATAAGTCCATTCATTTGAAAGACTAGACACCATTTTATTTTTAAATTTTTAATTATTTTTTGTTCTAAATAAAGGTTCAAGGCTGAAATCACCCAGCCTATTTTGTCACACAATTCATTTCCTTTTTAGCTTTTATGATCTGTAAAATGCTCTATTATTGTAGGGCCAAGATTTTAGGCTCCTTTCTATCTCCGATGATGTCATTTATTTGATTTTATTTTATTATTTTCATTGAGTACAATTTCTTTAAATAATTGAATATAAGAAATAAAGAATATGTACACTTTGACATTATAAAAAATATATGAGACAAGATTTTCTTTTATGAATAACTAATGTCAAATATGAATACGAAATTTGATATGCAAACTCCACATATGTTCCAAAGCTTGTATTTTGGCACTGAAACAATTTCTTAATAAGTATTGCCGTAAAATTTACAAATTTTATATTAATAAAATTTCAAAGCAAATTTTTTATATTTTTTTAGGTTAATTTGCTCTATATTAACTCGAACTCATCACTATTCGGAAATGTGTAATTATTAGTCAAATGGTAAAACTTGAAAGGTAAAAAATTGAAATAGTGCTAAGAAAATCGAAGTTACCGGGAATAGAGTTTTGAATAATGTTTCGATTTCAAGCAAATCAAAATTTTATGATTTATTTAATATATATGATATAATATATTATATTATATTTTATATACTAAATTAAAATTTTAAAAATAAAGTTTTATTTTTTAACCGAACAAAGCCCCTTCGTTTCGTTGGAGAGAGAGAGATTGCTTTGTTGGAGAGAAAGAGATTGCAAGAGAGGGAGGGAGACACCACGAGATCGAGAAGTGTTTTCATCTCCGTTTCAAGTGTCAAGCCCTCAAATCTTCAATTTCTAACAACGATTTTCAAGAGTACGCCAAATCTAAACCTCCATTTTGTTAGTTTTTTGCATTTTGTTCAGAAAACTTGATTTCAAGCATAAAACTCAAAATTGTTTAATGAAATTGACGTATGTTTGTGAATTTTGTGTTAGGAATACGTAATTATGGGTTTTAAGCCAAGTTTTGGAAAAACTTGTGGGAAATCAGGGTTTTTCCCAAATTCTCACATGGTTGAAACCCAACCACACTCACTTAGTTTGTGCAAAGCTGCAACACAAGAGGTTTTCTTCGTGAACACCTGTATAGGCAGCACATATTTTGTAACCCCCCAAAAATTTAAAACCATTTTTCCTTATTTTAAACATATGTCATGTAAAATTTTTCGCTTAATTTATTTAACATTTGAAATTCATTTTAGTAGAAAATGAAATCTGAGTAAACGGTGCAGAATAATAATAGAGGTTCAAAATATAGTTCAAATATTTTTAACAAAAGTCCCAAAATACAAATGTTCGCAATCCTCAAAATTCTGCCAATGCCAAATTACCAAAATACCCTTTTCAAAATACTAAAGTACCACATCACATGAGCCACACCCAACAGGTCAAATCAGCTAATAACACGAGGGGTCATCCTGGAACGCCTCCTCCTCCACTGGTACAATATCATCATTATAATAATCACCTACATTAAGGGGAAAACAATGAGTCTAATGCCCAGCAAGAATCAGAATTTAAAATGCAAATGCATATGATGCATGATCACACGATGCATTACATAGGAGATCTGTATCTCATCTATTAGTCGGGGCAATGGGTAAGTCAATTGATCACGTAGCTTAACCGTATTACCGAAGAGGGAACACGCGAATAGGGGTGTCACTACGTGCCATACCCATACACTTTTGTTGAAGGCATTGGGGATTTCAGAACAAAAGAATTGAGAATCTTACGATTCCTATGGCTTAACTGTACCTCACCACCCCCTAATTGGGAGTAGGCACTCCAATAGGGGTGTCACCACAAGAATCATTCTCAATTCTCTCGAACCCCCACATGTCTATTTACATATATTTTATGATGGCATACAATATGTAACAATTTCATAAACCCTAGGATGATGCATGAATGTCACGAACTAAATCATAGAAAGCAACATACAATAGAAACACAACCGATTGAATTACTATTGCAATCGGAAACTCAATTGAAAGGCACTATGTTAATCTATCAAAATATCCAGATTTCAAACAAGTATTTGGATTAAGATAATGTAACTTTAGGGTTGTTCATTAACGATGCGAGCACGAATAACATATCCTAATCCTACCAGATATAGAGTTCAACTTCATCCCTATTCAACTATTTATCATGGTCTTTCTTAGATTCGATTCAACAAGTTAGTCGACAAGCGTAAGCTAAACTCAATGATGTCAATAGTAAGCACAAGAACAGTTTACTATACTTAGATCTATAACGAGCAGTTCATGTGATGATAGCATTTCACAATGTCATAGTTTAATACAAACATAAGGATTCCAAGGTAAAATGTGAGTAGGAATTTACACTCTAGTTACTCACAATTGACAGTAACTATCATTGGTACTCAATCCATCATCAACAGTTTATGTTTCCTATCTAGTCACCAAGCATATCGACAATGATTCCAAGGAATTGACAGTATAACTTTCCAAATATTCTACCAAGTTCAGTTCAGATCATAAACTACAAGATAACTACCGATTTCCATTGATCATACTTTTCATTCAATTCAAAATCCACTATCAATTTCATGCCTTTCATCCAATTAACAACATAACAATTCAACATGGTGACAGTTTGTACTTTCCAGCTAATCAATAGCAATAACAGGGTACTCAACCAACACTCATGCTTCACATTCAAGCACTAGACAATAAAATCAATAACTAGCAAGCAAAACCCGTAATGTAGGGCCTCCTTTGGCCAACCACAAATTCCAATTCTTACCTCAAATTTCCTGCAACTTAACCAAGCAAAACAGTAACCAATGCTTATCTCCTAACCTTCCAAACTCTTAGAAATTTCCTAAACAAGGATAGCATTTAAACAAGGGTAGCATTTAGATTCAATGCTCATTATCAATTAAATCTAAATCAGGGACCCATACATAAAATAACAATTCATAGTACTTAACCCTTACCTTCACGGTGAAAAGCCCTTTACAGAAATCTCCTCAAGGCAACACACACAACCCAATCCTACACTCACTCTCCAATTTCCTCACTCACAACCACAAAGCACACTACTTCACACTTCTAGCTGCCAGAGTAAACGAGAGAACACAGGGGACCTATCACTTATACTTATAGGCGGAGGAGAGAGAGAGGAGAAGACCCACCTGAACTCTGCAGTACAGAACCGAAGGGATAATCACACACACCAATGGAAGGAGGTCCATTCGAAAGGGACCACATGGAAAGCTTCCACACTGATGGGAGAGGTTGGACGTTGCAGTAGAGCCAGGGGAGGAGGAAAAATTTGTGGGAAACACGAAATTGGAAGAGAGAGAGGGTGAGATATAAATGGGTTTCTCGGATTTTCCTGATAATTCGGAGGAGTTAAGTTGTCCGCAAACTTGTCCGCACTCGTCCGAAACACAGTTTGGGACGAGGAAATGCGTCCCAAGCCTTCGTCCGTACCGTCCATAGGCAATTTTCAGACGAGATGTCTCGTCTGTATCTTCATCCGCACTTCGTTCGAATGTGCCATAAAATTGTCTAGAGTCAAATCGGACGCGGTCCGCAGCATCCACAAAGTCGTCTGAAGAGGACCTTGTCCTCTTCGTCCATAGCGTTCGCACCACCCAAGACGCCAAATCCCCGTCCCCATGCCATCCCAAAGCATAGGGCCGCAGTTCCACAATTGTGTGGACACGCCAAGTCATCCGGAGTGGCGTCCCCAGGTGTCCGAACCTCACCAATGCATATTTTCCCCAAGTTTTTCATACTTACATTATTTTTTTTGACGTTAACCATATACTTTCCATGCACGACTTAACACTTACCGTTTCATAATACGATGCACTATTCATATATATTAACATTATCTAGATTAAATACAGCATCAAAAGGTAAATATATTTTCAGGGTATTACATATTTTTTTGGGTCATTTCAGCCAAATTTCTTAGGCCTTATTTTGGGTCCTTCCTTTGGGCTTGTTTGGTCGACTTGGATTTGTTATTGGAGTATTTTCACAATCTTTTTTCATTTCCTCTAGGCTTGGTTTTTTATTCTCGATATAAGATCCATCCATTATTCCTAATATTTTATAAAGGATTTTGACATCAGTTTTATTATAAGTTTCGACGATTTTGTTGATTTCAAACATGTACCTCATATTGTTATTCCCATTGGTAGTAAAGGCATCTGTCGTCGAACTAGGGGTTTCTTTTACTATATTCGCATATGCATCATTGTTTTCAAAACTTTCGTTTTTTATATTTCACATAGAAAACATTATATATATCATCTTATAGTACGTCCATTTTTATATTATATGTACGTTAGTTTTACATGTTTACTTTATGAATGCATACTTGTGATGACCCGGTTTTTCATAACCTTTTAAAAATGCGTGAAATTTAAAACTTTTATAAAACAATATAAATCATCGTTAATCGCAATCGGAGTTCTTTCATAAAAAGCTAGACCATCAAAATCCTTTCATTATACTCGTTATAAAAATCGTTATTAGCGATAGAAACTATAGTTATAAAAATCTTTTCTGAAAATGTAGCAGAAGCATAAGAAACTAATTGCTGAATGATAAGCAACTTATTACATTTACATTTACAAAATCATTTTTCTCTTTATGTCTTTAGCTTGGCCAACCACAACGCTCGCACGTGTCAATCCTTCATCAACTGTTCCTTGATCTATTTATCATTTTCTCATGTGCATATACATGTACCTACAACATTAGCAACTGTGAGCCCGAGGCTCAGTAAGAAATGAGCTATGTAGTATGACATATGTCTCTCTTTAATTGTTTTGGAATGGGGGCCACCCAAACCAATATTTTCTTACGTTCTTTCTTTCGTTCGTTCATTCTTTACTCGTACTTCGAGCTGGAGATTAGAGGACCCATATGGGATGGTATAGTTTGTTGGAACTAACCTCCTGTGGGTAACTAGGTCCCGTTCCCGACAAGGTAGGGGCATTTCTTAGCTGCCAAACTAGAACCGCTACCCATCCGCCGCCCAACTCCCTTTCAGTCATTCATTCGTTCATTCGTTCATTTCGTTCGTTCATTTTCCTCACATCATGCATGTGAGTACCATCCCAAGGTGGCACGCCCTACTTGTTTCTATTATCGTGATGCATGTACATAAGAAACGTTATCGTGATGCATGCCATTGGAAATAGAAAGCAGTAATCACAAATATATATAAAAGTAAGGGACATAAGAGAAAGCTACTAATACCCTAAACAAGGCAATACACTCTAACATGCTTGGTAATTTAGAAGAAACAATAACAATTGACATGCTTGGCAATTTAAGGAAAGCGGTAACAATACAAACGTGCTTGGCAGTTTAAACGAAATGATAATAACATGCTAATATTCTAAACATTCTCGAAGATTAAACTATAACATGTGATCCTAAACATGCTCGAAATTAAGCTGATAACGTGCGATCTGCATAGGCATGATATATATATATATAAAGCAACATAGTGGAAACGTAAACAAACAATTAAAGTAAACGACTCGGCTAATGGTGTAGGGCCTCCACTGGCCAACGACTCTACTCAATTTCTTACCTCGAAGCTTTATTGCGTTAGCACTTATTCGTTATTCTTCTTCGTCTGTTCGATACCTTCACAAAGTAATAACATTTATCATTAATAATTACAACTTATAAATTTTATCCTTAATTACGTAGAATTTCTAGGAACTCGGTAACACCTACAATGGAACCTAACATATCCCAATCATGTAGAACACTTAACTTAATTCTTACTAAACGAACCTAACTCAAAATACATGCATAACAGTTTCCATGAACTTTAACTTAACAACCAACATAACCCCACCATTCATTTCATTTCTTCATTATTTATAAACTAGAGAGCAACATAATCCAACACCAATAGGGCATCATTCACATATTCAACATCTAAAGTTCATTCAGATCATTAACTTAGTGTATTGTAGAACAACAGAAGTTAGAGATTCATAGCCGAATATAACATTCCAAATAATGGAACTACACACTTTCAAGACCCATCATGGTTAAAGATCAAACCAACACCACAAAACCATTTACTTCAACGGTAATCTTCAGTCATCAACATTGAGAACTAGGACTGTAACCAACATTAGTTTCAACAAATTAATCCAAACAGAATTCTACTCGTAGAATATAGACCTTTCAGGAAGCATATTTATCAAACTTATGACCACAGAGAAAATCACTAATCAACTCCCACTTTCAGTAACAACAATAGGAGAGATTTATAAACCCAAGACACATTCCTGTCATCATACCAATAACACAGAAGATTCACAGTCAACATAGATTAACAATCATACCAATCACATAGAAGATTAACAAAACCAACAAATTATTCCAACCAAATATACTTATCCAGAAATCCAAAACAACCAACTATTCCATTTCATCCAACCAAATACAAGTGTCCATTCCAAGTTGCCAAAGTTATACATAATCTTAAAATAGGAGTTAAAGGCCAAAACAGAATCCAATTGAATAAAATTTCAGAGAAGGAAAACTCACCACTGGAACAGGGCAGACCCGAGCCCTGTATCCTTTCTTCTCGGCTTCCAGCTCTCTTCACCTGCGAGTCCATTTATTTCTCTTCCTCCTGACAGTTTCTTCATTTTCTTCTGCAGGTTGACAGCCTCTTGATGAGGGTTGTCTCCTCTTCAATTCGTCAACCACCCTGCTCCCCATCATGTGTGTCGGCAGAACGACACAGCTGGAAGGAAGATTTACGTGTGGACCGAGCCGCAGCTGGACCATAGGCCTTCGACCGGTCCAGCCTAAACAGCCAACCATCAGCCCGATGCTCCCCTGCCGATCGCGAATCGTCACTGCCGATCGACCCTGCCAATGTCTGATCGCCCCTGCCAACG
Organism: Begonia loranthoides; assembly: GCA_022433065.1. Lineage (NCBI taxonomy): Eukaryota > Viridiplantae > Streptophyta > Magnoliopsida > Cucurbitales > Begoniaceae > Begonia > Begonia loranthoides. The sequence goes on from CM039473.1 coordinate 9,906,011, forward strand.
TCCGACCATTAGAACTCAAGGGGGAAGGAAGAAATTGATAGGACATACCTTGAATCACCGCCAGAAACCACGCCCGCAGGAGCCCCGATTCGTGAGCCCTAGCCTCGAACAGTGACGCCACCTCTCGAGCCTGCTGTCGCTAGCCATTCGCCGGACGACACATACCCGAGCTGAGCCCGAGCTTGCCATCACCATTCGTCATCTCCTGATCTCTCCCCGATGCTCCCTTTTTATGTCGCACCCTCTCTCCCTCGTTCCCTTCTCTTTTACGCGAAAATGGCCAATGGCCAATTAAAATTCTCCCCTTTCATCTGTTGTTTCCTGAACTGGAGTGGCAGGCAGTGAACTGGCGTGAACTAGCTAGACCGAACCAAGCCACCACACTTGAACCGGTTCTCATTCCCAAATTTTCATTTTAATTTCCTTTAATCCAATCTTTCACTTAATCTCCAATAAGTCACTCTCTAACCTTTTAATTCCAACTAAACCAATAACTCTCATTTTGTTTTCTTTTTAATCTAAATTATCTTTTTACCTAATTCAATTCTTCTTTAATAATTTAATTAAATCCTTCATTTAATTAAATTATTCCAATTTCAATTATCAATTTATTCCAAATATCTCTACGTCCTTGGGTAATAACCCGATAATTAACCAATTAATCCAAAAACCTCCAATTTATTTTTCAATTATTCTTATTAAGTTTCGATATAAAAAGTAGGGGTATTACAATAGTATTACATACTATATTCTAGATTTAGTTCCTGGCTATTTTGGGCCGATAGTCTGGGCATTTTGTTTGATACACACCTTATGTAGCAGCTTAAACTGTGAGGCATGGGGGTGGTTGCTCCTTGAAGGCAGTAGGAAAGAGACACCTACTGCATTCAAAATTTGCATTCAAGAATTGGGGACGTTTCCACCCCCATTTTAGAAGTGTGTCGGCTAGCATCCCATTCCTACAAAATCCTCATTTTCTTTCTTAAATATGCAGCCTCCTACCTCTCTCTGTCTATGTAAGTTTTTCAGAAGAAAAAAAACTCCCTGCAGAGTTGGGCGTTTGAAGGAAAAAGAAGTCCCGATCTAGAGTTTGATCAAGCAGCTAGGAGTCGTTTGAAACGTCCAAATGGACATCTAGAAGGTGGAATTATTAGACACCACAATGAGATAAAATCCGAGGTCATACTTTTCTGTTCACAATAAATACAGATTTTTTATTGAAATTAAAGTTTGGATTAAAGAGAAAATTATAATCTTGCACGAAAACAAGTTTAATTTATTATTTGGAATGATTTAGGTGGTTAAATCTGTTGATTTTGGACATATATCATGTCATAATTGTAAATCAATGTCATATGGATTGTTTGGAGTCATTTTGTACCATAAATTATGGAGATTCGACGAAGTTTTGGTGGCGGGCATAGAGGAAGACGATGTTAGGCCACGACTTGGGCAAGTTGGGGTCGCGACCCAGGCATCTCCGTTTGGCTCTATTTTTTATACTGAGCTGTGGAACAAGAATTTGAGGCCTCAGCTCTGGCCCAGTTTCGGCCACGGGTTGGTTTATTTAAACCATGGTTTAGACCTTGTTTTAAGGATGTTTCAAATGTTTAACCTGTTTGTTTTTGGGTTAATTCGGGGCCAGTTTTCGGAACTAGTTTAGGCCTCAGACTCAATTGTTCTCGAGTCATTTTTCTGGACCTAAAGTTAAGAATTTAAACAAGATAAATTGATCTAAATTTCATAATATGATTATCTTTATATTTCGAGATTTGAAATTTGAACTCGGTTGATTATTTGATGTTCCCCTTTTGGATTGATCCTTGTTTATTGGTTAGCCATTGTGAGATAGAAGTTTTATTTTATGTCCAACATTGCATCATTTTCCAAACGATTATTTTGAGACATGATCTCATATAAAATGACGAGTTTTTTTATGACCGTCTATTTTTTACAGTATTATAAATAATATTTTCACTTGACATGTTTTATTTCGAGCATGCACATCATTTATTAATAATCTTGATCGAGTGCACTAAGTTTGATCGGCCCGTAAAAGGGTCTTGTTTTATATATGCACATTCGACCATGATATGTTTGTTGTGTTAATTAGAGTAATGAGGCAGCTGACTGTATATCTTTGTTTGCAAAACCCTAGACCTGATCAGGACATTATTATTGTGGCTTTAGCCTTGTTCTATGTACCTATGGCATTGTGTGCCCAGAGCCGTGAGTGACTCTATTTTCACTGAGATTCCGTGGGGCCTATTTTTCGTACATACCATACTATAGCGGACGTTTTCCACTTTTGTCTTACTTGTCGATTTTGCTCAGTTTTATTTACACATTTTATTCATGCCATGCTCCCCCATTTATTTTATAAAATTATAATTGTTGAATATAAAATCTTTCCTCTATTGAGTGTAGTAGACTCAACCCAACGATATATATTCAGATATTAATTTGGACGATCACTGGTTGTCATTGCAAGATTGAGCCAATATTTCTCTTATTATTTCAATATTTTATTTCGAGAGGTTTATGAGATTCAGTTCTTATATTTGAAAACTTGTAATAATAATAGTATTGATTTCCATTAATTATTACCACTTTTATTTTTTAAACATATATTATCACTTTATTTTGATGTCACTATTGAATCTTCGGTATAGCCCAATTTGGTCGGGCCCTGGCAAATAGTGATTTACTAAAGTCTTCCGCAACCTAAATAAATAGTAAATAAATAAAGAGCTAAAGGGTGGGGCGATTTAGTACGAGTTTCGAGCCGGATCGCTCCCCGTTTTGTCTTGGGTCCCCTCTGGGATGTGACACCTTATGTTATATGAAGATGTTTTGTTTGTATATGCGATATTGTATTAGGGCAGCTCCGATGTCAGGTCCCTCGATTTAAATCTCTAAACTTGACCAAAAGTTTACATTATGAAGGTAAGTTGGATTTCAACACTCTTTCCCATTATTTTGATAATTATCAAAATTTTAAATAGAAAATTTGATTTCAAGTCGAAAACTCAAAATATTTGGATAACTATCAATTATATTGCACGAATCATATAATCTATCTAGATTCAGATAGTTGGATCCTCCCAAGGTTATGCTCACTCCCTATTGCCCTCGTAGTCCCCTTCCAAGTATATTTGACAATTGATGTCTTAAGTTTTTAAATTATGATATTTCCACCACTACGAGCCTTTAGAACCCTATGTAAAAGAACAATTCATTTGTAAAAGAGATTCTAAAGGGTAGATATTCTAGAAAAATATCAAATTGTGGAATCATTTTAAATACAAACAGTATATGAAAATCTGTTTGGGAGGTATCACTTCCGCGCTTATTTATATCAATTTAATGATTGGCAATATCTTGTCTATAATCCCATGATTAGCATGAAAATTCATGGCATCAAAACTGAATTTATCCGACCATACGGTAACATGTACTTTACCATCTTCAAAAGTAAACAATCATAGTGTTTTTTTCTTGTTTTTTTGTGTACACTAACATAACTTAGTTTGTGTAGATCCATCTTGAGCCGGGACCATAACCCACTATTCAGCTAACTAATGCAAGAAAAAAAAATTGGGAAAATGACAAACTAATCATAGCACTTTGTGATCAATGACAAGTAAACCACTAAACTATTTTTTGCTAACAAATTAACCCCTGAATTATGAAAAAAAGTCGTTGTCAATATCGTTGTCACGTTTGTCGTAAACGCTTTGACGACGAATAGCGGCTGTTTGAAGATGAACTGCGACGGCTTGACCACAACAATGACTCATTGATAAAAAAGAGATTCATTTCTTTCACTTAAAGAAACAGTTAATCTTTGCAGATCGTTAATTCTCTCCATTTTCAACGATTTTGGATGCTTGAGGACTCGTTTTTCAACATTTTTTTGTGACGGACAAGTAGGAGAGATCTGTTTTTTTCATTTGGTGCATATCAAAGTAGATTCATGCTGGAAAAAAATGAGATCGTTTACTCAAAAACTTTGGAAGGCCATAACTTTGTACTCAGTTGACCGATTTGGACGAATTTTTTTTATTTCGCATAACTTTTCGAGATCTATGCGCTAGCAAGGTGTAATACCCCAAATTTTTATCAGAATTTAATAAAGATAATTGGAAAGTAATTGAGGACATTCAGATTATTTGAATAATTATCGGGGTATTACCAAAAACGTGATCGATATATTATAATTTAGGAGAAATTATTAGGATGATAATTAAGATTTAATTGATGAAAATTAATTAAGGAAATGGAATTGAGAAATTAAAATTAGTTTGTATAATCGTTAATCAATATTTAGAATAAGTCGGAAGTTGAAATTCAGATTGATTAACATACAGTACGTATATTTGACGCGTAAATATATTTTAATATCAATTGAAGATTTATAATTAATTAAATGAAGGAATTGGAAATAATGAAATGAGGGGGAAATTTTAGTAAGTATAAAGAAGAGTTTTTATGAAGTAATGGGAGAAATAAATTAGGACAAAAAGGAAGAAAATTGGTTGAAGTTGAAGATGGATATTGAACTGGTATCCTTGAATCCGTTCGGTTTGCTTTTAAAGAAGAAATGCTGAAGAACAAGGGGGGGAAGAAATTGTGTTTGGTCTGCTCGGGACGGTTCCTCAGCGTCAGGCAATGCTGTTCGGCGTGGCTACGAGCTGCAGCGACGACATTTGGTATTGTCAGATCGCGAGCTAGGGCTTAGGTTGCAACTGATAGGGCAAAACGAGGCGTCAGGTCGTGGTGAACTACGATGCTCTGCCAATTCCCTGTGGCTAGTGATGCTCGGCGACGATAAAATGGCGACGGTAGAGGGGCAATGATCGACGCGAACGATTGGCGATGATAGGGGCAACGGTTCAGAGCTTTGGTTCGTGATGGGTTTGGCCTTTGGTTTGGTCTGAACCAATTTGTTTTGCTGTCCTTGTCTGGTGTTGGTGATTAGCAGTCAACAATTTGGCAACTCTAGGAGCTCGCATGGCCGATAGGATGATGGTAGACTCGAGGAAGGCTTTCTCGGGTGTGGTTGGTCAGGCGTCCAAGAGAGCTTATGCTCTCTGCCTTCTGGTTTTAGCAGAGAGTGATTCCCTCTTTGGTGAGCAACAATTCGAGTTGAGAGATAGACGAGGATGAACTCCTTCTCTGGAGCTGGGGACCGAGGTGAGGGGGAGCTGGGTTGGCAGCTCTTGGGTGTATGGTGAGCTTCTGCTGGCTGTTCTTCGCAACTTCTTCATGGTTGGTTATGGCAGCATCTCCTTCGTGTGGTAAGTCCCCTTGTTTTCTACTCGGTTTTAATGGCTGTTTGTTGTTGTCTTCCTTTGGTTATGACAAATTGTTCTAATTCTATTGGTGAGCTACTGTGTCTCGGTTGTTGGATGGGAGCTGCTGATGAGAGAAAATTGGCAGAGAAAGATTGAAAACAGCTTAGGAGGAAGAAAGGAATTAGCTTCTGGTATTTCTCTCCTTGGCCACCCGGTTGGTAAGTTTGATTTCTTTCCTTGTTGTTTGAATGTACAAGTATAGTTATGGTTTTCTGTGTGGGTTATTGAATGCTGAAGTTATTGACGACCTCTATTGGATGATTTTGTTGAATTATCTGTTGTGTTGGTTTGGAGCATGTTAAGAGTAAATATTATGGAGATTGGTATGCCTTGTTGGATAAACGTTGTTATGCATGCTTTTATGCTTTGGTTAACGATTGGTTGAAGAATATGTTGGAATTATACTCTGATGGTGGGAATGCTAAACTTAAGTGGAATGTTGAGTGATGAACTAGATTATCTACGTTGTTTTGGATTTTAATTGGGAGTTATGTTCTGTTGTTGGAATCGACCTTTGTTGGTTGATTGTTTAAGACTTTATGTTCTGCAAAATTAGCTACAAACCATAGAAGAATAATGGGTGGTTATGTTTGGTTAAATTGGTGTTAATGGATAATATCGACGAAAATACATGGACGGAAACTGTAAGTGTCTAAGTAGTGAATAAGGAATGTATTGAAATTAATAGGCTATGATTTTAATAATTAAATGTTATTAAATTGTGAAGGTGCTACCGAGAGAAGAAAAGGGATAATGTTTAAGTGCTAAACGCATTACGGGCGCTAGGTAAGTTGATACTTACTGTGCTTTGGTCTTCGGGCCCTACATCGCAAGAATTAGGGTTGTATGCTGCGTGTTTACTGCTTTCATAGAATATTTAGGTTTTTTACTGTTTTACTACAAATTGAGCATGTTCCGTATATTGTGCTATTATTGCTGGATGTTTATTAGTTTTAAGTTCTTTTAATGATATATTTCGTAGACTAGCATGTTTAGTGATTATTGGAAAGATGTGATAGAATTGTATGCATTCACGAGCATGGTGGTTTTCAAAAAATACGAAAATGGTTTTCATGCATAGTTTTGAAAAGGAAAATGAAAAGTGGTGGAATGGATGCTCATACATACTAAGTGAACAGCGTTCTCAAGGGCTAATCACCGGAGCGAACAACCATCACTTAGCTGTAGGAATATCCATCATGTCACTGAATAAATGTAAATAGGCGTGTGGGGGTTCGGGAGATTTGGTGACTGTCCATCGGTGGGGACACTATATGATGTATCTCCTCATCGGGGTGACGGTTAACCACGTGGACTCTAGTGTTTATCATTACTCTTGTACGGAAATCCCTAACGTCTTCAACAAAATAAGAATGGTGACGGTCATGGTAGTGAGGCCATATGATGTATCTCCCTGTAGGGGTGACAGATAGCTACATGACTATATGATGTATCCATTCCCTCAATATATGGAACGGATGGGAGATTTGGTGACTGTCCATCGGTGGGAACACTATATGATGTATCCCCTCATCGGGATGACGGTTCACCACGTGGACTCTAGTGTTCATCATTTCTCTTGTACAGAAATCCCAACGTCTTCAACGAAAAGAGAAAGGTGACGGTCATGGTAGTGAGGCCATATGATGTATCCCCATGTAGGGGTGACGGATAGCTACATGACTATATGATGTATCCATTCTCTCGGTATATGGAACGAATAGGTTCCCTTCCAGATAGTGAAATTAAATAATAATAAAGCATGAAATGGAAAGATAAAGTAAAGTTAAGATTAAGAAGACTGAAAAAGAAAAGGAAATGAAATGTGAAACGAAAACGAAAAGAAAAGGGAAAGAAACGGAAACGAAAAACGAAAAAGGATTTCAAAGACGCATAACATGTTTATTTTATTTTATATCACTTACTGACCATTAGGCTCATTAGTTAAGTCTTGTAATGTAGGTATGTACGAGAAATAGGAGAACAAGTCAAAGACAGTGGATGAAGGATTTACACGAGTTGATCTTGTGGCTGGTCGAGCTAAAGAAATAAATGAGAATTTATACGTAAAAAGGTTTGCAAATTAACTAAAATTCTTTAATGGTTGTTTTAATTCTGCTGTGTTTCATAAAAGAATTTATTATTTATATTTTCATTAAAATAATTATTCTGTTGCTAAAAATGTTTTAAATAATTATTATTGCAAATGATTTTAAGTAATAGATTTAACACTCGGTCTTAAAGGAAATGTCTTACTCTAATTTTACAAAAGAAAAGTTTTAAATTTTACTCATTTTTTTTAAAGATAATAAAAACCAGGTCATTTCACAAGTTGCTAAAGGCAGCTTGTCCCACTTTCGAGGACTAAAAATACTTCTAAGTCCTCCAATTTCCCTTACACAATTCAAAATCATGAAGTTCTGCACGTTTTTCTGCCCGAATCTGCTCTGATAAGCACTGAATGACAAAACAGATGTTTCCTACTTGTGCATCTTGAAAAGATTATGGAAATTGAGTCCTCAAGCGTCCAAATCTATTGAAATTTGAGAGAATTATCGATCTGCAAAGATTCACCGTCGTACTAGGTGAAAGAAAGAAATTTTCTTCTTATCAATCCGTCACGGATCGTGGTCAAGACGCCGCGGTTCATCGTCAAGCCACCACGGTTCGTGGTCAAGCCGCTGCGGATCGTCATCAAGCCACCGAGGATTACTACACGATCCGCCGCGGATCATCATCAATCGTCGTCGATCATTTCTTCTTCGTAGAAGAACACAGACAACATAGACAAACTGTGATTTTCCCATGGGATGTAAAACAATTCCAAATCATCCAAAAACTAAAATATTAACATTCTTTTACAAAATCTTTTAAATTATATAACCTGAAATTTTCTAAATCCATTCTTTCACAAAATCCAAAATTTTCTTATTCCATTCTCCATGGATATTAACTCTTTTCCACTGAAAATATCTTCTAAAATTACGAGTTCTTTCTGTTTTTTCCATGAGTATTTGTTCTTTTCCTTTGCGATTTTCATAAAGTTAACGCCGAAGTTCGTAGCAGCGATTTTTTTATTGTTCAATGGTTAAGTTATTAGCAAAAATAGTTTAATGGTTGAATTTTCATTGATCATAAAGTACGATGGTTAATTTGTTATTTTTCCAAAAAAATTCAGCACTAATCATTTTAACAAATATTTTGATGGATACTTTATGGTCCACTTAACCGCGTTCTTTCTAGTAATACGATATCTTCAAGATTTAGATGAGACGTATATTAGATGAATATGATCTTATGTTTACTGGAAAACTAAAAACTAACAATTCAAACATTTGTTAAGCTTAAATTTTTCATGTAGCGTTTTTAAATTAGTAAAACTTTTGTTATTAGTTTGAGATGGGAGTTTCATGTGCATGTATTCATGAATGCAGGAAAATTAAAAAAATATAAATTTTGCATATATTTTGAAAAATTATTTATATTATAATAAACAAATTCATGTTAGCTGTTACATTTAACAAATGCATAACACTTGAAAATCACTGATATATGATCAAAGAATTTATTCACTTCGTAAAACAATAATCTCACAATTCCTTGTACAAACATTTCATTTTGCACATATATTTCTCCAATGTTATAAGAAATTTAAATTTAAAAAAATGAATATTTTTAAACCAACTTAGCCTAAACTTTAAATAATCAAATGAAAAAATTTAAATAATGGACAGAAAAGGCTTTTCAATTCGTCAGGGGAGGTCAGTCGTTCAACCCACTGACATGGGAGTGACCTTGGCCCGGGGTTGGACCGGAGTCCTTAATTCCACCAAGCGCATGAGCGTTAATGAACGCGTGTCCCTCGCCAGGGCTCGGACCGGACTGCTTGATGGCTCCAAGATTTAGCCCATCAAAGAAACCTCCCACTCTGCCAGCTCCGTCGCTCGAGGACCGCATGATGTTGAACGGACGGCTCTCGGCGGCAAGAAAACTAGAACTCAACACCATTAAAAGCATGATCCAGCTCAAACACTTACCTGCAGATAACATCTTTTCTGGTATCAGAAGAACAAACAAATGATAATGAAAAATGGAGAGGGAAAGAGAGGGTATTTGTAGGATTAGAAAGGAGTTTTTAGGTTGTTTGCTTTGACCCAATGGAGTGGGCTGTACGTCAATAATATGGCATTCAAAACAAGACCGAGACAGTGTAATTTTCAAATTTTCAAAGAAAAGTGCGACTCTAATTGTTCATGCATACCAAAATACCAGGGAAGTTTCTAAGTTTTTAGGCACCTGTCAACCAACGAAAACTTAAAAAAAGGAAGTAAATATTATATAACTAGCGTTTGCCATATAATATTACTTTAATCTATCGAAATTAGTCAAAGAAAAGTGCAAAATAAAATAAAATATAGAAACAGGTCTATATTTAGGGTCGGATTGGTCCATCCCTAAGAAAAAGGAAAAGGAAGATGAACTCTTAAGGTCATGGTCAGAAGTTATGGCGACGGCTTTGGACAATAAAGACCATAGACCAAAACCCCACTTTCTCCATTCGCACTCCTTGAAGTGGTCAATATGTTATTCGTTTAACAACCCATCTATCAAATTGGGGTTATCCCATTTCTAAGCTCCTTACGTTTGGATTCATGAGTTCACTTGTATAAAACTTGGCACTTAGTTTTTCTAAGTCACTATCATATCCAAATGAGACCCGAAACATAATAGAGAACGATCCAACCTAAAACAAACGTAGTGGTCCAACCTTTTTCAAAACTTAGTTATATCAAATAGCAGTGAAAAACTCAAACTAAATAAAATAGTCAAAACTCAACCAAAATGGTTAAACCAACAGTCCAACAATAACACCAAAGATAAGCAGTAGTATAAATCTATAAAAAAAAAACTATGTTAATCTTTAACCTCACAACAAAGTCTCTAAAAAATATCAATAACTAAAAAGGAAAATAAATCGATAAACTTACTCCTCCGGCAACTAGGAATCTTCCAAACTAAATCCTGAAATAAAGGGGAGTCGTATGGGGTGAGTCTACTAACTCAGAATGAATAAACTTTATATTTAACCATATAAATATAAGAATATGTGAATATGCCAAGTAAAAACAAGTTATGCAGTATCAAACAAAACACAGTAGGGTACATTTCCAAAACAACTCACTGTAGTGTGGTACGTAACATAAAATAATTAACTACTGTAAATTTCAGTGAACATGGAGTCACTCACAAACTTCGAACATACCATGCCATCAACAGTAATAGTAAAGGCAATACCCGACAATCACAACAGCTAAGAGCAACCCTGATCAAGTTTTGGGTGTAACACTCAAGAAAAAAAAATTACACGAATATTTTTATGTAATGTTACATTTTGATATTTAAATGGAACAATTAGTGTCACAAGTTTTGAAAACTATATATTGTGCATCGAATAATTTTATTTTAATAGCATTATAAGAATTATTAAGTAAATAATGATTTAGGAAGAGATATTGTGTGATGCATTGGCGTATGTGTGACCGCAAATGTGTTCAAATCCGTGGGAGTGAACATTTCCATAGAAGGGAGTTGTCTGCAAAGAAATAGTGTACGTGGCGAATAGCTATTGGTGGACATTGCAAGAATTAGTATATGCAGAAGCATTCATATCCGTGAAAAGGAATATATCTGTAGAAGTGTTTGTATCTGCTAAATGGACAACGTAATTTTGGGATAATGAATGTATCCGCGAAAAAGAATACATCCACGGCAGAAGAAAATGTCGTCATTTGGAGTTAATGAACGTCTGTGGAGAACAATATTGTTTCATAAGGGAACGCATCTGCGGAATAAGAGACGTCTGTTGTCTAGGAGGATGACGTCGTATTAGTATAAGTTTAGTATCTGTGGAAAGAAGCCCTTCGGCAACGTATAAGTATTGTAAAACCCATGAAATTTTAAATAATAAATTCCACGTGTAAATTTTTCATGTAATAATTGGTCATGATGTTGAAACGTTGACCCGATTTGTCACGTAGCGGCCACATGTGAAATTTTGATCAAACAGTCAAAATTGGTAAAATAGAGTGTTACCGAGCGGTAAATAAATCGTGAATGTGAAATTGGGATAATTAATTCAGTTAAAGAGATTCTATAGGCTAGCGTTCAAAATGAATAAAAACTTAAGTCAAAATTTGAAGAAATTTGAATGAGAGTAATTGAATTTATAAGATATATATATATAATTTTATTAATTGACTAATGGAAATTAAATTAAAAAGATGAATATCAAAGAGGAGGGTTACAAAGAGAAGGGAAATCCCTTCTCTTCCTTCGAACGACGGATGAATGCACGGGAGAGGGAGAACGCCGGTGACCAATCGAAGGAAGCGCAATGTTCCGACAAAAGGGATACATTTGCAGCGAGAAGGAGAACAACTTGCGTGAAGACGGTTCATGAAATCGATAAGTTTCCAACCTCGATTTTAGGGTTTATGCTTCAAAAATTTTTGCTCGGATTCGAGCTTAAAAACTCGAATCCAAGGGACCCCTCTTGTTTTATTTTGGTGTATTTGAAGCCTAGATAGGATTATTTATCGATTGAAGGTGAAAAGAGGAAAAATGGTGTGTCTCCAGCGGAGAAAATTGCACCGAAGACGAATCTGGTCGACTAGAATTCGACTAGTTGATCAGATGGCCGACTAGTGATCGACCAAGAGTGCACAGATTGATCGACCAAAAATTTTCATGTCGATCTGTAATATCCCGAATTTTAATATTGGAATTTAAAAATAATAAATTGAAAAATAATGGGAGATATTAGAAATAGTCGAATAAGTTATTAGGATATTACTCTAATGATATTACTAATGACGTAATTACTCGGTATGG
>CM039473.1:9933258-10065940 GCA_022433065.1 Begonia loranthoides
TAATCTCTAATACCCCTAAGTGATTTAATGCATATAATTAAATAAAACAATCACACATATATGCAATAATATAAGGTGTAAGGGTAAGAGAGTGCACACGGTTTGTTTACACAGTTTGGCAAACTTGCCTACGTCTGCGCTCCAAGTTCCACTTAGAGATACACTAAACAATTGACTTACGGGTGCCAATAAAATCGTTTACAAATTGACTATTAACGGGGCATCACCCTTGACTAATTCTAAGGTCGTCAACCTTTGACTATTGCGAGGTGTCACCCGTTGATTGAACTTACAGACTTTCAATTGAGCCTATGACTATTGCGAGGTGTCACCCTTAATTTGATTGTTGCGAGGAGTCACCCAAGTTTGATGAATTCGTAGGGAATCACCCTTTACAATTTAGCTCAATAATAAGGAAATCGGTAATTAAAGCACAATCTATTTAATCTGAATTCTCCCAAACATAACTCGCAAGTTTATGTGTTGGGGATAATTGGATTTACAATAATAGCTCACAGTTATTAGAATTGCGTATTAAATTCAATAGGGCTTCACTACGATTCTCCGTTTGTTGTAGAGAGCTTGGAGTAATCTTCTATTTATAAGCAGTGGACTTTCAGACGTCCGCATTCTTTTTCAGTCGACCACATCCGACCATTGAAAACTAGCCGTTGCACAAAACTAGGCATTTGTAAATGCGAGTCTTTGTCCTGGCTTCGTCTGCACTCGTCCGAAAGTCACATTCGGACGCAAAGTCTCATCTGCATGTAGTCAATTCTACGTTCGAATTGTAGCGCAAAATGGACAGATTCAAAAGTGTTGTGTCCATATTCGTCCACACCTCGTCCGCAAGAACAGCCTTCAGATTGGGACACAAAGTCTTGTCCTCGTCTTGTATTGAAGTCCGCAATCCTGGACTGGTTCGGATGCATATTCTCATCCGCATCAGTCCGTACGTGTCCACAAAAACACATAACAGATTGGAATGAGTTTTCACTTCCGCATGCCGTCCACACCTCACTCCAAAAATAACCCTGAACTATACTTAGTCCTTAAATGATATGCTACACTACATGGACTCAAGTAAACATGTTAGCACATTAATAATACACATTTTGAGGGTATTTCCAATAAACACGAATATAAATATTATTATAAAACGATAAGAATAATATCCAGAAAATACAAAATATAACTTATTGGATTTATTAAATTAATCACTATTTTAGTCATCGTCAAAATACAACCTACCCTAATAACAAGGCTAACAATCTCCCCATTTTTTATGATGAAAAAATCCAATAAATTGTTAACCCTAAAACTAAGCATTTGCATATCAATATTGCGTATTAGATTTCTACCTATGAGTTATGCAATTTATCAACCAAGTTAATCCATGCAACATGCTAATAAACTCCCCCCTTAAATATGTATTACAACTTATACATCTTTCTCCCTCTTTTTGTCATAATCAAAAGGAATTCTGAGGGGAGGGGAGTCCAAACACAATCAAGGATTTTATCAAAAATTCTCAAGAGAAATTATCAAAATTATTCAAGATATAATTCAATTACTCCTAGAGCAACTGTCAACAAGTAAAAAGAATTTCTCCCCCTTTAGCATTATCAACATGAGTATAATGAGGGAATAAGCAATAAAGTCCAAGAACAATTTCAACAATTACTTCTACTGAAAAGAATTTCTATTTGTGGTTAACAAAAAAATACCAATTGTAAATAACCACAATCACAAAGATTTCTAACAAAAATATTCTCCTCCTTTCTCCATTAAGCATGCAAAATTCATTGGAGGGTTTAAGCCTTCAAATTCAATTTGTGGTATAAAATATGATACCAATTTGAAAAGCACCACAAAGAAATATTCAAAAAATAGTTTCCCCCTTTTTGTCATGAACCCTAAATATATTTGAGGGAATTAGACATTAGAATCCAAATCATAGATACAAAAAAAACACCAAATGTAGGAAATAGAATTCAAAATAAGTTCAACAAATTAAACCAATTTCCATTCTCCAACAAGTGATACCAAATTAGTACACCACAATCAAAAAGAATTCTAACAAAAGTATTCTCCCTCTTTGTCATTAAGCATACAAATTCATTTGAGGGATATATGCATTTAAGTCCAAGTAATAGATATCAAGTTAAGATAAAAAAATGATATACTAACTTTCAAATTCTAGAAGTGATACCATTTGAAGAATTAAGAAGTTAACAAATGATACTAATTGATAATTCACAATTTGAAGCAACACAAGTTTTTCAAGAATTAATATCAATTGTAAATCCAAAGTTAAGATCAAATCCTTTTTGCCATGTATGATACCAATTGTAAGTTCAAAAAGAAGTTTCTAAGAGATATACCAATTTGTAAAGACAAAATCAATTCAAATGTCCCTCCCCCTATGTTATTCACAAAACAATTTATTTGAGGATATAATCTAATTTAAAACTTTGCTGCTCCCTGTAGAGCAATAATAAAACAACTTAATATTTCTCCCCCTATAAATTTATCAACTAGCATATAAGAGATAATACAACCAAAACTTATGAAACAGCTAAGTTTAGCTAAAATATATAACAATTGAAAAACAATCCATTGATGAATTCAAATTTTGGAAACAAATTTTCTCCCCTTATCATTATGCACAAAATCAACTAGTTGGGGAATCCAAATATGATACCAAATGAAAACCTTAAAAAAAATTATACCAATTGTACAAGTTTAAAACAAAAGCAATTTTTTATATCAATTGAAAGATTTTAGACCAAAGAGAAATAGTGATATCAATTTGAAGATCAACTACAAACTCTTCCCCTTGAGTCAATAGGTTTAAAAAAATTGGGGAAATATAAAGTTAAAGCAATTAGCGTAAGCAAATTTATCAAAACTTAAAAACTTAAACCATTTTCAAAACAAATCAATAGCCTAAAACAATTCTCAACAATTCTATTTTCTCCCCCTATTTCATTTTCCAAACTCAATTCAAGGGAGACTCAAAATAATCTCAAAAAGGCAAAACAATGTAATTCATTCAAGGAAAAATTCCAAAACAATTTAATCCAATCTATCATCCAATTCAAAAATAATAGATGATTCAAATCTATGATATAATCTATTCAATTCAATCCAAGACAATCAATATCTATAATAATGATTCCAAAAGGAATTTCAACCAATCAAAGTCTAAATGTTAAACCAAGTCAAAAATCAATAATCAAATTAAATCAATTAAGAATTGTGTATCTCCACATAGTTTAATTCCATTTTATTGCATAGGAGGCATATTCTTGAAGCTTCTCCATTTTCATTTTGGATCTCCAAGTATCCATGCTCTTTAAGTTCATTGGGAAAATCTTCAACCTACAAAACAAAGCAATTCGATTTCTTTGGTACCCAAACTATTTTAGGTCTATTTGTTATAGGTTTGGTTCCTTTTTGAACTTACATAAATTTAGAATTTAAATTAGATTTAGAATTAAAATTAGATTTCAAATTAGCATTTGATTTCAAAGGATAAATAAATGACTTATATCCTACACAATTACAAGAGTTACAAATAGTAGGACTAACAAAGAACTAGTGTAACTCTTCTTTTTAGCAAATGGTTCATAGCCAATTCTGGCTTTATCAAATGTGACCATTTGCTTTCCTAAGAGCATATTAAAATTTTTACTACCATTTGTGAACTTTAGTACAATAGCTTTCAAATCATCATTTTTCAATTTTAAATCACTATTGCTAAATTCAAAGGTTTTAATAGTAGCATTCAACATATTATTCACGCTCTTTAATTCTAAGATTTGATCCTCTAAAGATCTAGTCAAGTTTGCATGCTTTTTTATCAAGATCTTATTTTCCTTTTTCAACAATTTATATTTATCCTTTAGTTCTTCAAAACTCTCTAGCAATTCGTTGTATGCATCTAATAGATCATCATCATCATTATCAGAATTTGAAATGCTAGAAGAGTTGTTTACCTCAATCTAATTGGCCATGAAGCATATATGGGAGACCTCTTCAATTTCGGAAGAGGACTTCTCACTATCGTCCCATGTGGCCTTTAATGCTTTCTTCCTTGAGGCCTTCTGTTTTCTCCATGATTTGGGGCACTCGGTAGATAGATGTCTAAGTTCACTGCACCCATAGCATACAATGCCCTTCTCTTTCTTATCTTTCCTCCTTCGATTGAGTTTATCCAATTTTCTGGTGATGGACTCTAATTCTTCATCAATATCTTTGGATTCGTCCTGACTCCCAGAAGCATCCTCTTTGCTTGTGGAGGCTTTAAATGCAATTGGCTTAGAAGCCATTTTCTTCTCAATTTCCTCCTCTTTCTCATGGCTCATGAAAGTAATCTTATGTGTCATTAGAGAGCCAATGAGTTCCTCTATCTTTAAGGTCGTGAGGTCACGAGGGGCGGGTGAATATAGCATACTAGTTATTTTGTGCGATATTTAATCTCTAATACCCCTAAGTGATTTAATGCATATAATTAAATAAAATAATCACACATATATGCAATAATATAAGGAGTAAGGGTAAGAGATTGCACATGATTTGTTTACACAATTCGGCAAACCCGCCTACGTCCGCGCTCCAAGTTCCACTTGGAGATACACTAAACAATTGGCTTATGGGTACCAATAGAACCATTTACAAATTGACTATTAACGGGTAGTCACCCTTGACTAATTCTAAGGTCGTCAACCTTTGACTATTGTGGGGGTCACCCGTTCATTGAACTTACAGGCGTTCAATCGAGCCTATGACTATTGTGGGGCGTCACCCTTAATTTGATTGTTGCGGGGAGTCACCCAAGTGTGATGAATTCGTAGAGAATCACACTTTACAATTTAGCACAATAATAAGGAAATCAAAAATTAAAGTGTAATCTATCTAATTCTAATTCTCCCAAATATAACTCGCAAGTTTGCGTTGGGGAGAATTGGATTTACAATAATAGCTCACAGTGATTAGAATCGCGTTTTAAATTTGGCAGGGCTTCGCCACGATTCTCCGTTCGTTGTAGAGAGCTTGGAGTGATCTTCTATTTATAAGTAATGGACTTTCAGACGTTTGCATCCTTTATCGGTCGTCCAGATCCGACCGTTGAAACTACCCGTTGCACAAAACTGGGCATTTGCGGACGCGGGTCTTTGTCCTGGCTTCGTCCGCACTCGTCCAAAAGTCACATTCGGACGCAAAGTTTCGTTCGCATGCAGTCATTTCTGCGTCCGAATTGTAGCGCAAAATGGACAGATTCAAAAGTGTTGTGTTTGCATTCGTCCTCAGCCATCTGCGCCTCATCCGTAAGAACAGCCTTCAGATTGGGACTCAAAGTCTCGTCCTCGTCTCGTCTTGGAGTCTGCAATCCTAGACTGGTTCGGACGCAGATTCTCATCTGCATCAGTCTGTATGCATTCGCAAGAACATAGAATAGATTGGGACGAGTTTTCACTTCCGCATGCCATCCACACCTCACTCCAAAAATAACCCTGAACTATACTGAGTCCTTAAATGATATGCTACACTACATGGACTCAAGTAAACATGTTAGCACATTAATAATAGCCATTTTGAGGTTATTTTCAATAAACACAGATATAAATATTATTGTAAAACGATAAGAATAATATCCAGAAAATACAAAATATAATTTATTGGATTTATTAAATTAATCACTATTTTAGTCATCATCAAAATACAACCTAGCCTAATAATAAGGCTAACACAATGGACCATCATCAAATCTCCCGAACCCCCACACGCCTATTTACATATATTAAGTATGTCATTCAATATGTTCGTGAATGCATACAGTCCTATCATGATCATATAAATGTCTAATAAACATATCATTAAAAGAACCTAAATCTAATAAACACACAACATACAATCCTAATTCATGCGATGTAAGGTCCGAAGAACAAAGTGCAGTAAGTATCAACTTACTTGACATCCGCAACGCATTTTCATACTACAAGATTGCCTTCACAATACCTTCCAATTCAATAACATTTAATTATTAACGTTTTCCAATAACCATTCAAGAGTGTCAAAAACCATTGTACTTAATAGCTTCCTAATAATAACCTTTAATATCCCACTTAAACAATAAACAGATTCCATCCATTTATATTTATCAATATTAACAATTAACACTAATTAGAGCAGACATCCAACAATACTCACAACATTCCAAAAGAAATCCCTTAACAGAGAACCAAAGTAATAGTCAACAAAAATTAACAGCCATTATGGTTCTCATCAATTATTTCTGACAAACAGTAAATATTAGGAAACCATTTCCAGCACTGGCACATGCAATCCTGTCAACAATCAGAGCTCAACATCCATTACTTCTCAACGTCCAATAACTATATTCAACAAGACCGTAAAATGATAGAACTGTTTCTATTAATAGGGCATATTCCATCAACATTTATCTCATTTCTGTGTAGCTTAGAAACAATAATCAAAATAGAGAACCAACATTTCATCAACATGTTAACATTTACAGAAACAGAAACAATAATCTCATCAAGGCACCCACCTATCACACTTATCTTTCATCCTTCATTCTTAAGATAACTCAATCCATAAAGACCATGAAAGAAACCTCCTTACCTGAAGAATTTAGGAGACCCGAGAGCAACTTCACACTTTACCTGCCTCTCCTACATTTTCTTCTTTTCTGGTTACAAGACATTCTCGGCTCCCTTCACAGAGAGCTTTTCTCTCTTTCACACTCTATAATATTACATAACACATCACCTGCTACCATTGATTTATAGCCAAAAGCATACATGGATGGGCAATCACACATAACAATGGAGAAGGTCCAACCTGCTTATGCCGCGTGGAAAGTCCTTAGCATTTTTTGGAGAGTCGCGTGGAGATTGCTAGAGCAGTAGCTGGAGGAAACCAGCTCTGGTCCAGTCCAGCATAAACGCATGGGTCGTGTTCACACAGCACCCCCCCCCCCCCCCATCACGTTCGCCCCTGCCATTTCCAACCGAAGCAATTCACGGCAATTCATACTGTCGGAATGCACAATTCAGAATGCCATGGAGAAGAAATCAAAATGCAAAATTAACAACTTACATGGCCTGGAGTTCATAGCTCGTGAAAGTTCGTCGTTCTCGCAACACGGGCACTCTACCAAGCCCTAGCTCGAAACCACTCGCCGTTCAACGTCATCGTCCGACGCACCTTCGTTTGCCGAACAGCACCTCGAGCCTGAGCGTTCTCCCTCTCTCTCTCCCTCTCTCTCTCTCTCTCTCTCTCTCTCTCTCTCTCTCTTTCTCTCTTCACGTCACTCACTCTCTCTCTCTCTCTCTCTCTCTCTTGATCTCGATCTCTCTCCCCCTCTCAAATGGCCTAGACCTTTTTGTTTTAAAATCCAAACCGAACCGAATCGGCAGTTCGGTTTTCCTTCCCCCAACCAACTGATTCTCTTACTCTTCCTTCTAATTTATTTATTCTTTTATCTTAAATCCTTCTCTTTCCATTCATTTAAATTTTTCACTTCTTAATTATTCCAATTAATCTCATTATTTCTTTTTTTTTCTTTTTAATTAAAACCGAGTCACATAATTGTTTCTAGAGCCGAACCAAACTGGTTTAGTCCATATTTCTCCCTTGATTTAAATTTATTTTTTAGACGAGGGAAGGCGTCTGCGCCTTCAGCCACATTCGTCTGAAAAGTCGACAAAATAGGACATATTCAAACATTACTCGTCCACCACCGTACGCGCTCGTCCTGACTCATCCAAAATCTCGTGTTAAAGGCGAAAGACAAATTTGGATGCAGAGCCTCATCCTGCATCATCCAAAAACGCTGGGGACGTTGTGCAATGCAATTTCGGAAGTAACCTCTAGTCCTTGTGTCATCCGCATGCGTCCGAAAATGACCCTAAACACTTTTCCCACATATTTTCCTTCCTTAATTTGATTATCCATCATAATACTCCTCCTAAATTAATCCTAATTATCATCCAATAATTTCTCATAATTTATAATCTAGCAACTACTTCCTTGGTAATAACCCGATAATTATTAGACTAATTCAAATACCCCCCAATTACTTTCTAATTTATCCTTTTTAAATTCTGATATAAAAAGTCAGGGTATTACACCGTTGATACTTAGTACCACCTTGGGTACTCATAAGGAGGTATCGTCCGTGTGTAAATCGGTATGTGAAGTTTTAGATGAGCCCAAGTTTTATGCCAACTTAGTCATATTGCCAATGAGTCAGTTTGATGTGATTCTGGGTATGCACTGGATAAGAAAGTATCAAGCAACCGTGGAATTTCAACAGAAAAAGGTCACGGTCATTGCAAAGGATGGACGGATTGTTGTCTAGTACGGTGGCAACTAACCCTATCTTGTGGGTTTGTTTGGGTGGGTGCAATGGATTAGAGCAGTATGGGAATCTCTGGTCGGTTGACAGTGATGGCGAGACCTCTGGACATGACATGGATATCTCAGTAGTGAGAGAATTTTTAGACGTGTTTCCTAATAAGTTGTCAGGGTTGCCTTTAAACCGAGAGGTTGAGTTCTGCATTAACCTAGTTCTAGTAGCTACAACAGTTTCTACTCCTGCATATAGTATGGCTTTGGTGAAGTTGAATGAAATGAGGAGAGAGCTGAAAGAATTAAGAGAAAGTGGATTCAACCTGGAGAGCATGTCCCATTGGGTGTTCCTGTATTATTTGCAAAGAAAGCCAATGGGACTTTAAGGTTTTGAATAGATTACCAGAGATTGAATCGAGTTACAGTGAAGAACAAGTATCCCTTGCCTAGGATCGATGACTTGTTTGACCAGCTTGGTGGCTCATGGAACTTTTCTAAGATTGACTTGAGGTTTAAGTACCATCAAATGAGAATCTGTGAAGAGGATATCCCAAACACAGATTTTCAGACGATGTATGGACATTTCGAGTTTCTACTCTTACCTTTCGGTTTGACCAATGCCCCTACCGTATTTATGGAACTCATGAACATAGTCTGCAGGCCATACTTGGATCAGTTCGTCGTGGTTTTCATTGATGACATTCTGGTGTATTCGAGGTCTCAGGGCTAGCGAAAGAAGCACCTCAAGATCGTGTTACAGACTCTTAGAGATGACCAATTATATGCAAAAAGGGGTAAGTGTGACTTCTAAATGTTAAAGGTCAAGTTCTTGGGACACAAAGTTTCACGTGAGAGAATTTTAGTTCATCTGGCAAAGATTGAGGTAGTTGTGAAGCGATAGCCTTCGAAGAATGTGTCAGAGATCCATAGCTTCCTTGGCCTTGCTGGTTATTATCAGTGGTTTGTGGAGAGCTTTTCTTCATTAGCCACGTCATAACTTAGTTAACCAAGAACAACAATTGTCTGAATGCATTTGAGCAATTGAAAAGCAAATTAACAAGTTCACCAATTCTGACAGTGTCGAACGGTGAGCAGCCTTATGCCATATACACTGATGCATCAGCGGTTGCCCTTGGATGTGTACTGATTCAACAAGGGAAAGTGGTTACCTACGCATCACAGCATTTGAAGCCCCATGATGTGCCACATAATTAATTAAGGAAAGGAATAACCTAGGTGGTCGATCGGCAATTGAGGAGAGCGACCGGTGGCTTCACAAATACGGCGGTACGGTCGATTGGCAATTGAGGTGAATGACTGAGATGTAAACCCAGATGTAAACATATTCAATCGTTTGCAATTCTCTAGGCAAAAAGTGGTCGACCGACTGCAAGATGAAGATCAACCGGATGAAGAACTTCTATAATTGCCTTAATTACTTTAAGAAACTCCAACTTTAGAAAGCCACATCTTGCTGAATATAGAAGCTTTTCTCATGAAATTTGGATAGCAACCTCTGCAATATATTAAGAATATCCTTTCCAACGATAATGATATAAATCTCTACAAATAAAGAATAATGCCTAGTTGAACTAGATTGGCTGAAAATATAAGAAATCATAACTTGCACCTTCATATGGAGAACTCCACCAATATAATCCTTCTTGAAAGTTGAACACCTCTTCACGCGTTCTTCCTCCAAGGAACAAGAGCACAAATGCCAATAAGAAATGTTACTCCACTTACAAAATAACCTCAATTGTGATATCACACCACAAGAACTTTGGATAGAACACACCAAAGGGGAATAAGGAATCACTCCAAATTCAGGATAACAAAGCAATGACTTTTGTATTCAAATTCAACTTGATATCCCATATACTTATGTTAGGTGGCTTTATATAGCCAATTACAAACTATAGAATATGAAATAACTAAATTGGAAACAACTAAATACTATACTAAATCGGCTATCACATAACAAGCATATTTGGCCGATTTCCATACTATGTTCAGGCAACTTAACTAAAAGTAAATTACTTTATTCATTCTTACTTTCTTCTTCTCCAACTCTTGATGGCTTTTGGCAGCTATTCCATCTCAAGCTTGGCCACCTAGAGAGTTTCCTTATCAATGCATTCTTTGAGTTTACTTTTGTTTTCATGTTTGGCCTCTTTGGATGGTTTACATATCTCTTCTTGCTTTTTCCTTTCTTGATCCTCAAGCTTGACCCATTAATGTGTTACCTTCCAAATAAATAGAAAGGTAAGTGTTGATGAGTTTTTGGGCCCTATCCCTTGTGATTGAACCTTATAGTCCATCATCCCCTCTGGGTTTTTGTGAATTTGATCTCAAATCTTCTTTAAGTTCTGGCTCCATATCATTCACTTTATCATCAATGTAAGGAGATAAGTCTTGTACATTAAAAGTTGATGACACTCCATACTCCTCCGGAAGTTCCAATTTGTATACATTGTTGTTGATCATTTCCAATACCTTGAATGGACCATTGGCTTTAGGCAAGAGTTTGAAATTATTTTGTTGTGGGAATCTTTCTTTGCGCAAATATAGGCAAACTAAATCACCTTCCTTGAATGTAATTTCTTTCCTTCCCCAGTTGGCTACCCTTGCATAAGTTTCATTCCTTTTCTCTATAGTTTTTCTTACCTTTTCATGTATAGCTTTCATTAATTCAGCCTTCTTTGCTCCTTCGGAATTGTCAAGCTCCTTGTTGGCTAATGCCATAAGATCCATAGGAGTGTGAGGGTTGAATCCATATACTACCGCAAAAGGAGCTCTTTGAGTGCTTTGGTGCATGTTTCTATTATATGCAAACTCGATGTAAGGCAAGTGTACATCCCAATCCATCAACTTTCCATTCAACATGCTTCTCAAAAGTGTGCCCAACATTCGATTGACTACCTCAATTTGGCCATCGGTTTGGGGATGGAATGTTGTACTAAAAAGTAGTTTGGTTCCCAACTTCTTCCAAAGACTTCTCCAAAAAGTACTAAGAAATTTAGGGTCACAATCAGAAATAATAGAAAACGGAATTCCATGTAACCGTACCACTTCTTGAAAAACAAATCTGCCACATGAATAGCATCATCTGATTTAGAACAAGCAAAAAAATAAGTCATCTTGGAGAATCTATCAACATCTACCATAATGGAATCCTTTGATCATATTATGCGTAGAAATCCTATGATGAAATCCATACTAACCTCCACCCATAGATATGTTGATACCAATAATGGTACATAGAGACTTTGAGATAAGAGTCTACTTTTAACTTTCTTGCAAACAACGCATTTCTCCACTATGCGTGTAACAACCCGATTTTTCTTATGTTTAAAATTGCACGAAATTTAAAACTTTTTCTTTTAAAAAAACTGGCAGAAGAGTTTTATTTCATAAAATGATTTGTAAAACATAGTAGAAGAATAACTAAATAAAATATTTTACGAATTAAAAATATTTATTAAATCATTTAAATAAACTTCTTATCTTTTACAATTTAAATACATTTACAAAGCCTTTACAAACATTTCTTTTACATCCACTAGCTAGTCAGCCACAAGATCCGCGTGAGCAAATACTTCATCGACTCCCCTTTAACCTGCTCTTGTACATATACCTACATCGCAAGATACAAACTATGAGACTAAGGCTCAGTAAGTGATATAAAATAAATATCGGAATGCACATGCTATGCCACTTTAAATTCCTATACAGTTTTCCATTTTTGTTTTCCTTTATATTTTACGTTTTAGTCTCTTTTCCATGTTCATTTTCTATTTATTTTTTCTTTTCTATTTACATAGGTTCTCAGGCCTTTTGACACACCGTCTCATCCTGGAATGCCTACGTTCCCAAGCCTTTTGGCACACTGTCTCATCCTGTAATGCATACGTTTCTAGGCCTTTTGGGCTCTAGCCCTCATCCTGTAACGCCCACATTCCCAGGCCTTTTGACTCTCAACCTCATCCTGTAACGCATTCATTCCCAAACCTTTTGACACATAGTTTCATCCTGTAATGTATTCATTTACGTTCATTTCCATTTAGTATCTATTTCCATTTCCTTTTCAAAACCATGCATGAAAACCATTTTCGTATCATTTTAAAAACCATGATACTTGTGAATGCATACGGTCTATCATATTAGTATTATCACCTCTAAACATGCTCAATATCATAATTTTTAATGTAAAGAACTTAAATCTATTAAACACATCATTAAAAGAACCTACTTCTAATAAACACCCAGCAAGCAGCAGTGTAATTCTCAAAACATGCTCAATATCTGACTATTTTAATAAAGCAGTAAACAACCTTAATATTTTACTAAAGCAGTAAACAATCAATATATAACTCCTAACTCTTGCGATGTAGAGCCCCAAAGACAAAAATATATGCGTATGACTTACATGTTGTCCATAGAGCATTCTGCACATAAGTTCTTCCTCCCCCTTCAATACCTTCAAAAACCATAACATTTATTCATTATAATCACAACTTAGTATCCTTAACAACTTCGATACCATAAATCTTCATTCATTACATAACGGAATATCATATTCCAAATACACTTAATCACTTTCTCCTTCAACACCTAATCACTTAATACATTTCCAAACCTTAAACTCAACCCCTTTATAGCAGCAATTAAAATAATACCTCATGGTCACCAACCCCCATCCTCATGCTCACGGGCAAGGGTGAACTCTCGTCATTTGCACAATGCACGATCGCACCCCACCGAAGCTGTTCTGCTATTCACCATCCATCGCGTCGTCACCCACTGCTCGTCAGACCGAACCTCAACTTTGTGAAGAAGCTTCTGCCACGGGAGCCATTTTTCCCCTTCACCCATGTCCTTCTCGGCCCTTTCCCCCTCTCTTCTTTCCTTTCGCGAATTTCTTCTCCCTTTTATTTCTTTCAATTTTCTTTTATTTTAAATCATTCCTTTATTTTACTTTAATTTCCTTTATCTAATATATATATGTGTGTGTGTGTGTGTGTGTGTGTCAAATATACGTATCGTATATTAACCGACTTAATTCCAACTCCTAACTTATTCCAAATATCAAATATACGTACCATATATTAACCAACTCAATTCCAACTGCTGACTTATTCTAAATATCACTTGACGATGATTACGAGTCTAATTTAAATACTTCAATTCAGTTTTCTAAATTAATTTTTTATAATAAACTCATCACAAAATCTCCAAAATTCACAATTGTTATTATCTTTAGTCTTAACTAAATTCTTGGTATTACATTCCTCCCTCTTTATATAAATTTTGTCCTCAAAATTTAGTTTAACGTAAGTGCTTCCTTAACTTATCAACCAAAATAGCTATTAACATTCATAGCCTAAGGGTACCCAACACAGTTTCTTGTATCATGCTATCACCCAAACTCTTGAAGGGATTCCATTACTTCCACCTCTACAACATACAATGACTTAGCAAAATGCTAACGCACATCTGAGTCATCTGGTCGCCATCTACATTTATCACATAAGAAAAGTCTTTGTCCAAATTTCTCTCTTTTCACCATATAGTTTGTAGCAGATTTCTGCAATATAATCAACTTTATTACATCTAATACATCCTTCATACCCATCCATGTATCCCCATCACCAACATACCATTATATCCTAGTAGAAAATTTACATGAACAACACTCATACTAGATCCTTAATGTCTTTATGTACCAAAATATTGATTCTGCATACGATACCACATGGTACGCACAGTACATATTGCATCTTTCACGATAGAAAACACCTTTGGTGCCACCATCTTTTGTTCCTTAGGCCAAAACCAAACATTTTTTTGCGGAATGACCACTATCATTATCTTTAAAACATTGCTTCGAATCCGAAAAACAATTTGTGAATTGATTACTTTTACACCTTTGATACTGCCAAGATCTTGAAGATCCAACAATTTCTCTTTGAAGCGATGTGTCTCCTTGAATATGCTTTTCATTTCCTTGTGACTTACCATCAATGAGAGGTCTCTTTGATCTTCTTACCTCTGGTTGGCCTTCCATCAGCCGTTGAGATAGTATTTCCTTTACTATTTTCCTATTACTCTCCTAGAATTCCATGACTTGAAACTCGGCACATGTAACTTTCTCTTAACTTTCTCCTACTCTTCAACCTTAGCGTACTTGATCACACCTTCCACCATTCGGATTCAGCTTTCTGCTCTTGTCTGATTTGAAATCTTTCCTTCAAAACATGGCGGCTTTAAAAGTCGAAACCTTTAGCACGTTAAATCCTTGGAAACTAACATCTGTTGATTTCTCTGTTCTTCTAATTTCCTAATCTGTTCCACAAATTAAACTTGACACTCTAATACTTTCGCTAGTCTGCTGATCATTTAACCTCTTTGATCTCCACTCTGTCTTGTTTCCTTACTATCTTGCTCCTAATCGATCAACCAAATTCATTAAACTTCATCCATCGGCAATGCCAAATCTAAATCCAAATCATCAAAACGTAATTCCTCTCCACTTCTTATCAAAGCAATATCCTAAATAAATGATAAGACTTAATTCAACAGATCATCATCTACCGCAATGTTCATCAATCGTAACCGTCGTGAACAATAAAATCTTAATCAACAACTTATTAACCTCAACAATTCCTCTAATTAAATCCATTAGCAATATATTCATAATATCAATCAAATCTATCCCACAAATTCTACCATTAAACCAATCAAAAACATATTTGGAGTACCGACCTAGCAAACCTTCAAACCTATGTTTTGTCATGTTACAGAAAACCCTTATATATGACTGACTTCCAACTCCAACTTAAAATAGAAACTAAATCATTTCAAATCATATATTTCTAACTTCCAATCATAGTCAATTATTAATGCTATCTATGCATGAACATGTAGTAGGCTACCTAAATTCTTAGACAGATTCTTCACCCTTCAATTTAACTCGGCACATATCATATTCTCCCTCTATTTTAAGAGAACACATTGGATTCATAAATCAAAATCTACAGACCTAACAGTTTCCAAAATCCGTCAATTTACAAGAAGCAAATTGAAATCCAACTTAGAGGCAGTAATTAACTCATTACACATACAAACTTCCTACAAAACATACAACCTTTCTATACCTTAAACAATCCTCCTCATTTACCTTAAATTCCCCACCCTCTATCTAATCCTTTGCAAATTAGGCTACATCGCCTAATTGTTTACTTGACTTAGTGCACGCAGGATTTGCTTTTCACCTATTCCCTTTCCAATTTATAAAAATTTGGACAAAGTCTCTACTATTTCTTTATTCCCCCAAAGCTATATTTCATACATTCTGCACTCAAATCCAAGCATTCCTAGTATTATCTATCTTTTATTATATACATCACTTAACTTAATCCAAAAGAAATAAAATATTTACAAATTCCTCATTCTTCAACTCATAGCAGTACATCGACCACTAACCAACATTTACAAGGTCTCCACACTTCATTCTCTCAAACTTGCCCCGTGTACAAACACAATTAGGAAGCTGCTCCAATCCATTCCTCACTCCCTAATCATGATATCCTTTCTAACATAAAACAAAATACTTCATTTAGAAAAAGAAACAAATCTATCAACATACTTACAGTCAATGGAGTATTTCCACGTCGAAGCTTGTGCTGGTAGGCACTCTATAGAATCAGTTTTAAAATCCGGCGCTCTGATACCAACTATAACAACCCAGTTTTTCTTACATTTAAAATTGCGTGAAATTTAAAACTTTTTCTTTTATAAAAACAGCGGAAGAGTTTTCTTTCATAAAATTCTTTGTAAAACACATCGGAAGAATAACTTAATAAAATATTTTACGAATTAAAAATATTTATTAAATCATTTAAATAAACTTCTTATCTTTTACAATTTAAATACATTTACAAAGCACATCCATTAGCCTAGCCAGCCATAAGATTCGCTTCTTATCTTTTACAAAGCCTTCATCAACTGCTTCTTAACCTGCTCTCGCACATATACCTACATTGTAAGACACAAACTAATGAGCCTAAGGCTCAGTAAGTGAAATACAATAAATATTTAAATGCACATACTAAGCCACTTTAAAATCTATATACAGTTTTCTGTTTTCGTTTTCCTTTATCTTTTAAGTTTTAGTCTCTTTTCCATGTTCATTTTTTTGTTTCTTTTTTCCTTTCTGTTTACATATATTCTCAGGCCTTTTGACACACTGTCTTATCCTAGAACGCCTACGTTCCTAGGCCTTTTGGCTCAATGTTTCATCCTGTAATGCCTACGGTCCCAAGCCTTTTTGGCTCCAGCTCTCATCCTGTGACGCCCACGTTCCAAGGCCTTTTGACTCCCAGCCTCATCTTGTAATGAATTCGTTCCCAGACCTTTTGACATATAGTCTCATCTTGTAATGTATCCGCTTACGTTCATTTCCATTTAGTATGTGTTTCCATTTTCTTTTCAAAACCATGCATGAATACCATTTTCGTATCATTTTGAAAACCATGATGCATATGAATGCATACGGTCTATCATATCAGTACTATACCCTCTAAACATGCTCAATGTCATAACTTTTAACATAAAGAACCTAAATCTATTAAACACATCATTAAAATAACTTGTTCTAATAAACACCCAGCAAGTAGCAATACAATTCTCAAAACATGCTCAATATCTGATTATTCTAATAAAGCAGTAAACAACCTTAATATTCTACTAAAGCAATAAACAATCAGCATACAACTCCTAACTCTTGCAATGTAGGGCCCTAAAAACTAAAACACATGTGTATCACTTACCTGTCATCCTTAGAGCATTCTGCATATAAGTTCTTCCTCCCCCTTCAATACCTTCAAAAACCATAACATTTATTCATTATATTCACAACTTAGTATCCTTAACAACTTCGATACCATAAATCCTCATTCATTACTTAACGAAATATCATATTCCAAATACACTTAATCACTTTCTCCTTCAACACCTAATCACTTAATCCATTTCCAAATCTTAAACTCAACCCCTTTATAGCAGCAATTAAAATAATACCTCATGGTCACCAAGCTTCAATAAATGTCCTAATATAATAGTAAACTACAATGATACATAATTACTGATTTCCAATCCGAATTAACAGAGTAAAATTAACATCCAAAGGCATCACCACAAAGCTTAACCAAATAGGGCATGAAACTTCAGCATTGTCTATTAAAATAGTCAATTAAAATAGTAAACACAGTATAGAGCAAAACAAAGGCACAGAGCTCAAATCCTCATCAACAACCGTTAAGAATGGTAACCGAGATGGAGTACCAAAATATATTTAACAGTCTGGTTTTCCTATGATATCCATCCAATCAGTAATTTGAACATAGATTAAACCCAAACCATCAGAGCATAGATATCCCTCAGTAATATCTATCGACAAAAAACAAAATAACAGGCAGAACCTAAATCGACAGACCATTATTCCACAAGAGTAACCAATCGGATAGAAAACAAGATAAAGAATGTAAACACCAACCTCATTCACTTACCGGCAACCATACCCATATCGAGTTCCATGCGAGAGCATCGGATAGCAGTCAAGAATCCACCTGTGAACCAACCACGTGGCTCACCACTTCAACCAAGAGCTTAGTCTCCTCATGGGAACTATCCCTCACGAACTCCGTCGTATAGAACCAAAGAATCTCTCGGACCGTCGTCCCCTGTCCTCAGCCCTAAATACCCATCGTCATTCTCATGGGCAAGGGCAAACTCTCACCATTCGTACCATGCACGGCCGAGCCCCACCAAAGTCATCCTTCTTTTCACCGTTCATCGCATCGTCGCCTGCTCCTTGTTGGACTACACCTCGACTTCACGAAGAAGCTTCAGTCATGGGAATCATTTCTCCCCTTCGACTGAGTCCTTCTCGGCCCTTTCCCCCTCTCTCTTCTTTCCTTCCGTGAATTTCTTCTCCCTTTTCTTTCTTTCAATTTTCATTTATTTTAAATCATTCCTTTAATTTGCTTTAATTTCCTTTATCTAATTACTATGTAAATATATATATATATATATATATATATATATATATATATATATATATATGTCAAATATACGTACCGTATATTAATTGACTCAATTCCAACTCTCGACTTATTCTGAATATCACTTGACAATGAATACAAGTCTAATTTTAATTCTTCAATTCTGTTTCCTAAATTATTTTCCAAAATAACATCATCACAAAATCTCCAAAATTCACCATTTTTATTATCCTTAGTCATAACTAAATTCCTGCTATTACAATGCACGTCCTTTATCAAAGATTCTCGAAGGCTACACCTTGGGATACAAATCTTTTCGATCTTGAAGAGATAACCATTCATAAGATAAAATCTGCCCTCGGGTTTCTTCAAGCACTTTTCATACAATTGCCTGAAGTCTATATCATCCCTATACGCATTCTTTATCCAGTCAAAACCATATAGTTTATCATCCAGCTTGGTGAGGAGGGAATACCTTTGAGATATGGTGTCGATGATCATATAAGTGCTTTCTTTTTTTTTTTAACATAAGTATAGTAGACTTCATCATACTTTCCTTCAATAATTCATAATCCTTTATCATTGCTCCTGTTGAAGTAGAGCTAGCTTGATCATCTTCCCATTGAACTTGAATGAATAACAATTGGTGAAACCATCATGCATAGTCTTCCTATCATATTGTCATAGTCTTCCCAAAAGTAGATGACTAGCACTCATTGGAACCACATCACATAGTACTTTATCCATAAGACTTCCAATAGATAACTCAATTGATGATTGCTTACTAACTTTAATGTCATCTCGGTCATTTAACCAACTTAGCTTGCAAGGAGTCAGATGCATGGTTGTTTCCATTCCCAATTTGCTCACTAAGTCCAAAGAAACCACATTAGCACAACTTCCTCCATTAATAATTAGAGAGCATACTTTGTATTTGAATTTGCATCGGCTATGGAAGATATTTTATTTTTGACAATCATCAATGCTTGCCTTTGTAGTAAGTGTCCTTCCAATGACCATAAGAAGAGGACCCTCTTGAGCATGAAGGGTCTATACTTGTGCTTCTTCCTCCGGTGCCCCTTATTCATCACTCTCATCTTCACTTTCAAGTTCATTGGTGCCTTCCCATAAGACCATTACTTTCCTATTTGAACATTGATAAGCATAGTGCCCTATACCAAGGCACTTGAAACATTTGATGATGTGCCCCAAGACCCTCCACCAAAACCCAAGCCATGAGGCTTCTTGTTTAATTAATAAGTTTTTATTTTGTAGGTTGGAATAAGCTAAAGAACCTTGAAGATGAGACAAAGCATGAGGATAAAGAGGCTCCTAAGCTTGCACTTACTTGGAAGAAAAATTATGAAAGAAAGGGTAGACGTTACATGTCTACCTACAATCCAACCATGGTGGAGTATTTGATGTTTTTATAGACTCGAATGATGTCAAATGAAAAACCATTCTTCATACAGTTTGTAGCCGACGTCTATAGCTTTCTAAAGAGGTATTTGGAATTATATTTGGGGTTTGTTTGTTATGTCAAACATTCCATTTACAAAGACCAAAAGCCAACCTCGGACCTGTTTTGTGTTTTATTGTTTGGGGTCCCTTTTGTCATTTCATTTTAGGGCATTTTTGTAATTTCTTTTGAACATTCATTAGGGAGGTATTTAGCCTTCCCTAATGAAGATGGAAAGGAGATTTGAAAACCCTAAAAGGAGAGCTCTCGTTTTTGTTCTTGGAGGTCCACGGATTCCCTTCTCGGCTATCTTCCACACTACAAATCGGTTTGTGTTTTCTTGCTAGTTCTTGCACAAATTGATTCTTGCTACTTTTTCCGACATCTCTTCCTTGCGTGGTGGTGTTTTGGGGCGTGGAGGTAGAAGAGCTAGCAACCCCATTGGAGAGAGTCATCCTTTGAGTTGGTCGAATCAGTCGCCCCTCTAGTGTTGGAGGTTTAGCGGATTCCATTGGTTTGTAACTTTTTTCTCATCCTTTTTATTGAAAGAAGGTCTTGGTTTCTTGAAGTTCTTGACCTAGATCTGTGTAGTTCTGGACGTGGTGTGGTTTTTATTGAGATTTTGGATGTATTGATCTTGTTTTTGAAGGAAATAGAAGTGACCGAGATTCTATTTTATGCACTAAACAGATTCTGTTCCGATTTGAGGTTGTATTTTACCCTGTTTATAGTTATTGGATTATGCCCATTTTTGGTAGAGATAATCTTGAGATTGTTAAGTGACGATCCTCCAAATGTGGGGTTGATTGGCCGTATGCAAGTCGAGATTTTGTTGTTTAAATTCTGGTCGCAAGAATCTGCCTTGGAAAACCCTAATCCTAGGATTAATTTCGTCAGAGCATATCTCTTTGTGTAGAATGCGTTTTAATCTAAATTTTTGATATGATGTTCCTTGGAATGTTTGTGTGAACCCCTGTGAATTTCAGCTTTAAACTCTTTAAGCTCCGTGAGTTACACTTATTTGAATTCAGAGGATTGGATAGATTTCCTGCATAGTGGCCGATTGGAATTGTTGAATTCCATAGAATCTTGGACTCTATCTTTTGATCTCTCATATCTTTTGAATTGGTGCTTCAATAGGTAACTTCGTGTTGTCACTTGTTTTAAGGGTAGCACTCTTCATGTTCAAACCTTTGTCTTCGAGTTTGGATGGTGGTTTGGGAAAGCTTGTATTTCTTTATGGGAATCGGCTAACCATCTTATTGCTTTTTCTTTTCTTTTGTCTTTTCACTTTTAGAGCCAACTTGATAACATCCTTCAAGGTTTTCTAAGGCTGTAGCTCAACAATATCTCCAATATCATAATTAAGGCCTTGGATGAATCTTGCAAGAGTTTGGTCTTCCGGCTCTTCTAAACCACATCTTGTCTTCAAAGTTTCAATTTAGCTAGATATTACACTATTGATGAAGATCATTGCTTGAGGCTTTGCATTTGATAATATAACTCTTGCTTGTAATGACTTGGAATAAATCTCCTACTCATTAGTTTCTTCAAAAGCTTCCAAGTTTGGATTTCTTCCTCTTCATCAAGCCTTCTCTTTGATCTAATATTG
Organism: Begonia loranthoides; assembly: GCA_022433065.1. NCBI lineage: Eukaryota > Viridiplantae > Streptophyta > Magnoliopsida > Cucurbitales > Begoniaceae > Begonia > Begonia loranthoides. Next base: position 9,954,776 of record CM039473.1, read on the forward strand.
TTCCACCATAGACTAGCATATCCCTTGAACTCAAGTGAAACTAGTCGAATCTTCTTTTTCTCCGAAAAATTGTAGCATTCAAATATTTTTTCCATCCACTCAAGATAATCATTACCATTTCAAGAACCATTAAATAAAGGATTGGACACCTTGACAAGATTTTAGTCGTCCTTTTGATTTGCTCTCCTCCTCGGTCTTGTTGTTTGAGGACTCTCCCTTTGTTGTTGCATGTTATAAATCATGTTCCTAAGCTCATTAATTTTTCCTTGCATATTAGATTTGACTTCTCTTGTTGGTGGCAACTCGGTGTCGGAAATATTTGTTGGGTTTGCCTCCTGAGTTTGTGCCACTTTTGCTGCTCCTCCTGTCATCATGATGATAAAAAAAATCACAATTAATAGGAGTTTTAGCTCTGATACCAAGATGATGTGCCACGGAATGAGTTAAGGAAAGGAATAACCTGGGTGGTCGATCGGCTGAAGGAGGACATTGACTGGTGGCTTCACAAATAAGGCGGTGCGGCTGATCGGCGGCTAAGATGAACGACCGGGATGTAAACAGATTCGATCTTCCACGATTCTCTAGGCAAAAATTGGTCAACCTACTGCAAGATGGAGATCAACCGGATGAAGAACTTCTATAATTGCTACAAATTACTTTAAGAAACTCCGACTTTAGAAAGCCTTATCTTGCTGAATATAAACGTTTTTCTCACGAAATTTGGACAACAACCTCTTCAATATATTAAGAATATCTCTTCCAAAGATAATGATATAAATCTCCACAAACAAAGAATAATGTCCAGTTGAACTAGATTGGCTGAAAATACAAGAAATCATAACTTACACCTACATATGGAGAACTTGATGCGCCCCAAGACCCTCCATCTGAGCTTGAGCCAAGAGGCTCGTTGTTTTATTTAACAAGTTATTATTTTGTAGGAAATACTACATTAATGGAGCTCGAGGAGGAACCTTTGCTTGGAGAAAGGGGAAGCTTCTCAACATGTTTTCACATGGAGTCCTCCAACATCAATTCGGCTAGGCCAACACTCTCTCGATTTTGGATGTCTCATTTTGGCCGATTCAACAAGTCAATTAAAGAGAGAGTTTATTGAATTTTAACATTGATTTATTACTTTAGTTTATGTTGGATGGATTAAGGCTAGTTGGATTATATTTTGTTTGGTTTTAGGATGTTTTGAATTGTTTTGAATTATTTTGAATCAAGTTGCTCGGTTTGCATGTAAACCGAGCCATCGTGTCCATTTTTGAAAACTTAAGGGCAATTACATAATTTTTTTATAATGTTCATTAGAGTGGTATTTAACCCCCTCTAATGAAAACCCTAAGGGACTTTTGAAACCCTAAAAATCGTATTGAACTTTTGTTCTAGAGAATTCTCTCACGGTGCACAGTTTGCTTCACGGCTCACCTCTTCTAGCAGCTTCTTGTTGAAGTTGTCCTCGTGATGTGGAGTTAGAAGACCACGGTAAAAGCCAAGTTGGAGTGGTTCTTGATCAAAGCATCCGAACTAGTTGCCCCCTCGGCCGAGTGACGGATTAGCAGACCAAGTTGGTGTTCTTATTCTTCTTGATTTTCTTAAAAGGTACTCTGTAATTCTTGATCCCTTGGAGTTGCTATTCTGTATTTGTGAAGTTTTGGGCGTTATTTGGTGATATGGAGAAAGTAAATTGAAGCCATACATTGTTATCCCCTTGTTGCCCCAAATCTGTTTTTTTTTTTTTTTCGCAAACTGTAGATCCCAGGGGATCCGCGAATCAATTTGGTGCATGTTTTCTTCCCATCTTTCCCGAAGGTTACTATTATATATTTTATTGAGATTATTGGTCTCCCTGTCCTTGAGAAATGTTGGGTGGAATCGTTTGAATTGGATTAATGGTTTTAAAGTTATGCTTGTTTTGCTAAGAGTAGCACAAACCTGTTTTTCCAAAAATTCCATTTCCGAGTTCCAGATTCTCTCATACATAACTCCGTTTATGCGATGCTTTTAAAGGTAGTTTTTTGGAGGTGTCCTTATTCTGATTATTAACTACTTGCCATGTAAATTTGGGGTCCAAAGCCTGTTTGCAAGTTGAGTTCTAGTTGTTTTAAATCTGGTGTTCGGGTTTAGCTCATTGGCTGATTACACATTCTTATTGTTTATTGACATAGAGAGTTGGACTCTATCATTCGGTATCAAAGCCATTTTTTTCCTTCTGCTGATGTATTGTGATCTTATTTGGGGAACAATATGAGTACTAGAAGTGGAGCTCACTATAACCGAAGTAAAGAAACAAGACCTAGTTCTTGCTCACCAGCCGAGACAGAACAAGAAAAATCCGAGAAAAATTTTCAGCAACAACTTGATGAATGAAAGGATATGTTGTCTAAATTACAACAATGTCGTGAAGAACCCTTTAATGGTCATGAGAAGGATCCTAGGAGTCCTAGAACAAGTTGAAAAATCAGCACATCCATCGAGTCAAGGGGCCGAAATAAAAACTTGTATGATAGGGGTAAAGAAGAAACCGATATGGAAAAGCTTTCGATTCCGAGAAGAAGACCTCATGACAAGGATGATTTTAGACATGTCAAAGTCTCTATTCCACCCTTCAAGGGATTCAACAATGATATTGAGTTTGTAGATTGGTTAGGAAATGTATAGAAAATCTTTGGTTGTTATGAATACTAGGAAAAAGTAAAAGTCAGATTGATTTCATCAAAATTTATGGGTCATGCAAAATCTTGGTGGAATAATTTAAAAACTCAGCGGCTACTTGATGGGGAGAATGAAATTATTTCTTGGAAGATGATAAAAAAAAATTGATGAGAAAAAGATTTGACACCTCTCGGCTAAGAGCTAAAGACATCCATTGCTCTGAGTGCCTTGAAATGGGGCACTATGCTTCGAAATGTCTAAACCAAAGGAGTAGTAGTATGAAGGAATACTCGGATGATGAAGGAAGCCAAGATGACTCCTTGGTAGCAATTAACGAAGAAGAAGAAATTATCTTTCCACAAGAAGATCCTCTAATTACAACGGATTCTGAGTATACAACTTTACAAGAAGAAGATTGTTTCCGAGTAGTTGAAAAAAGTTGTTTACAAGAAGAAATGCTTGATGATGAGCATATTGAGAGTGAAGAAAATTTTTTGACAGCAACTAACATAGGGAAGATGAAACATGATGAGTGGTTTTATGCTATAAAAGAATCTTTCTATATGGTGCTTTAAAAGGCTCTCACTATCCACACCAAAGAAGAGTTTCCAAGGAAGCAAATTTGTCAAAACCGATATTTGAACAAGGATCTAGTTAGCCCTATGACCATTGGTGGAGGAACTTGTTTCAACAGGTCTTCAATAGTTATAGTTGACAAATTTTATTTGAAGACAATGGTGGACCCTAATTTCTTTGAGTTATGTTGGCTCAATTGTGGGAAGGATATCATAAGGGCTAAACAAGAAATTGTTGCACTTTCCGATTAAAAATGTCGAGTACCCTTGGAGATATGTATAAAAAGAGAGACTCTTAAGCTTGCAAACTTTGAGAGTGAAGAAAAACTCTATAAAAGGATACCATAGTGGAAGGATGTCTTTGAAACATTTCTTAAATTTTTAAAACGCAAGAAGAGGAAGACAACATTGTTGATCAGTACACCAAAACCAAGGTACTCCCTCTTGTCCAAATTGAAAGCTAAGCTTTTTGGATTTTGTTGGATTAAAGGGCTGCATATTGATGATAAAGGCTCTGGTCCTTGGAATGATTTATGTACTAAGCAGGTCAAGGATGGGTATAACTCCATGGAAGACGTTTTCTTGAAAGATGGCAATCCTCATGTACTAACGAGTGGACTCATAAAGCCCACGGTAATTGTAGTTCAAGGTGGGGACCTAACTTGCTCCTTTGGAGAAAAGAAGATATGTGAGACTTGGTGGATATTTTTGTTTTGGTCTCACAAGTATGAAGAAAGTGCATGGAAACAAAGCCTTAATGACCGACAAGGAATTATAGACTATCTTGATATGGTCATTGAAGACTTATTTATTGTTCTTTTATATGAACACTCTAATATGAATGAGTTGACTCATGATGTCAACAAATGCTTCCCATTTGATCCAGGTGGACAATATTTTGGTGATCCTATGAAAGAATTGTTCTCAATGATTTTTGGTGGAGAGTTTTCTCACTCATAAATGTCTGTGCTGTCCATAGTAGAACATGTGTGGGCTTCCCTTGATTTTCACCAGTTGGTGGCCCCTTCGCTTGGCCCATTAATGTGTTGTCTTCCAAATAATTAGAAAGGTAAGTGTTTATGAGTTTTTAGGCCCTAGCCCTTGTGACACACCACGGGGTGCCAACGTTCAACAATGGTGGAGGGGGGTGGTTGGCAGTTACTCTATAATCTTAACGCCTAAAATGAAACTGCAATAACTTTTGTTCCCACTATCCAATTGATGCCAAATTTAGAGAGGAGGCACAATTAACAGATTAGGATGGATCACCGAAAAAACATGACCAAAATCATTAAAATACGGAAGTTATGCTAATGGCAATAGTCTGCCCGAAAAGGCTCTAAGAAGTCAGTTTCGACACTAAAAAATGAATCTTCAATAACTTTTACTCCCAAAGTCCAATTGACTCCAAATTTCAAGGGGAGGCACAATTAACAAAGGAAAAAGGATCCTCAAAAAATTCAAGACTAAATTCACTAAAACACGAAAGTTGTGATGACAAAACCACACTGCCTGAAAGGGTACAAAGAAACACAGTTTCGGACACCCCAATTGAAGATGTCCTAACTTTGACTCCAAAGTCCCAAGTGATACCAATTTTGGAGGGAACGTTAAAATAGTAAATAAAAAAGGCTCCACCAAAAATCACAATTCAATTTGACACGATGAGGGAATTATGTAATAAAAAATATACTGCCTATAGATACACCAAAGAAAACAATTTCGGACACTAATAGCAAAAGTTGCACAAAATCGTAGATTCAATTCCAATTAACACCAAATATTGAACACTTCATTCTAATCCGGTGAGCAACAACGTCCCAAAATTCTAGAATCAGAATCACAACACAAACTAATGAAAATTGCTTCAAACTTACAAGCTGGTCACATATCCCCCATAACTGATAATACCGACTTCAATGGGCCTCTTGTGCAAGAAGCCACTCCACCTTGCTTCAAAATGGTCTTCTAAATCTTCACACTTTATTCACCTGAGGACGGGATGAAGGAAGATTTAGTATAAAGGTTTCTCTCCAAGACCAGCCCAAGAACTATGAGAGAAATGATTTTTGGCATAAGCTTCAGATGAAACCCTAGGCAAGTAGCCGAGTGCTTAGAGAGAAAAACCCCTAAATAATGCAGCAGCTGCGTTTTTTTTTTTTTAATTCCAAATTGGCTCCTTAGGGCAGCCTTAAGGAAGCTTAAATACTTCCTTAAGAGTTTCCCTAAAACAAAAATTACAAAAATGCACTAAGTAAATAAACGTATCATAACATTGGAGCAACATATCTTCAGCTTATGATCCACCATAAGCCTCGGCACTAGGGTTTTCACAATAAGCCTAGGTTGATGGCACCCGATTGTGTGCAAGTGACCACCAAGTGAGTAAAGTTTTTGGATTTACTCTATTTTCATGACATGACTCCTCATCAAGCCCCTCAAGAGCATCTTGACCTACAAAATAAGAAGTGAAAATTTGGTTAGAAGTCTCCTTGGCCCAGGCTTTGGGAACCGGGCCCTATGGTGCATCACCTTGTGATTGGTCTTTGTAGTTCATCACCCCACAAGCAAAATTATCCAACTCATGATTTGAAGTTGGCAGCCATAACTTTTTCTCTAAATATTTGGATGAGCTACTTGTACAGTGTGAACTTACAAGTGTACTCCGACCATAAGAGTCTGAAGCATCTCTTTACTTAGCAAGACCTGAATCTAAAACAATGCAGGTGGATGGAATACTTAGAGAATTATGACTTCAGCCTACAGTATCACCTTGGCAAGGCAATTGTAGTGGCTGATGCGTTGAGCTGATATTCATAGGGGTCCATGGCTTATCTAGTTCTCAATGAATGGAAGAAGTCTATGGCTGTTGGAGACTTCAACCTTCAATATTATGAGTTAGGGGATACAACTTGTGCGTACAGTGTTGTACCCACTCCGACGCTACTTCATATGACGAAGAAATTATAGCTGCAAGACGATGAACTCAAAGGTAGAGCTGTACAGTTGAATAATGATGAATAACTTGAAGGTTGAGAAGTCAACGGTGAGGGGACTATTCTCAATCGAGGCAGGGTGGCAGTTCTCGATATTCAGGATTTGAGGCATGTCATTCTTGCTGAACCTCATAGATCTAGATTCGCTATCCACCCAAGAAGTAGGAAGATGTACCAAGACCTGAAACGACAGTATTGGTGGGTGGGTATGAAGTGTGAGGTCGTAAACTTTGCGGCCAGATGCCTGACTTGTCAGTAGGTAAAGGCTGAGCACCAGAGATCGGCGAGATTATTGCACCCTTTGCCTATCTCTGAGTGGAAACGGGATAAGATCACAATGGATTTTGTCACTGGTCTACCCAGAACTCCTCAGAAGTTAGACACTGTGTGGGTTATTGTGCATCATTTAACCAAGTCCACCCACCTCATCCTAATCTGGATGGACTTTCCATTATCAAAGTTGAGCTAGTTGTATATTGAAAACGTTGTCCGTCTTCACGGTTTTCCCACTAGCATCGTTTTGGATCGTGATCTTAGGTTCACATCCAAGTTTTGGATAGCTTTGCAATTAAATCTCAGTACTGCACCCCATCCATAGACTAAAGGGCAATCGAAATGGACTATCCAAATCTTGGAGGATATGTTGTGAACCTGTATCTTGGATTTTGGCGACAACTGCATAAATCATCTACAATTGGTCAAGTTTGTATATAACAACAGTTATCATACCAGCATTGGGTTCTCTCTATATGAGGCATTGTATGAAAGACTGTTTCATTTACCGTTGTGTTAGTCTGAGGCAGAAGAAAGAGTATCCTTTGGGCCGACGTTAATTCAGGAGACCACAAATAATATTCGAATAATCCAGGAAAGACTCAAGACTGTGTAGAGCTATGCCAATCTAAAAAGATGTGAAGTTGAGTTCAACACAGGAGACTTTGTTTTTCTAAGGGTGCATCCAAGGCAGGCTATTACCCGATTTGGGGTGAAAGGAAAGTTAGCCCCGAGGTATATTGGCCCATTCCAAATTGTTGAGAGGATTGGCAATGTGGCCTACAAGCTTGACCTACCTCCTCAGCTCAGGTACGTCCATAACGTTTTCCACATATCCCAGTTGAGGAAGTACAAGCCTGATCTATCTCACGTCATCTCCTGGACCAATGTTCATAATCAAAAAGATACTCCATTTGAAGAGGAGCTAGAGCGAATCCTTAGTAGAGAAGTTCGGCTCCTTCGTCACAAAGAGATCCTGTTGGTTCTTGTGCTATGGAGGAATCACACCGACAGGGAAGCGACGTGGGAGGTCGAATCCGATTCGAGCTTAAAAACTCAAATCCGAGGAACCCTCTGGTTTATTTTGGTGTATTTGAAGTCTAGATAGGATTATTTATCGATTGAAGGCGAAAAGAGGGAAAACAGTGTGTCTCCGGCGGAGAAAATCACACCGGAGACAAATCTAGTTAACCACTCAAATGGCTAACCACTGATCAACCGAGAGTGCAGAGGTCAATTGATTAAGGACAGTGATCGATCGACCGGTCGATTGAAAATCACTGTCCACAACCACTAGTCGATCGAAAATCAAGCAGATTGTCGTGGAAATGTTCCAAGTCGACCCTGCTATAGGTTTAATTAGGCCAAATACACCTCAGTTGGGTTCCTAGTCCCAGTATAGGACCCTTCCACCTATTCTTTGATAACCATTGAAAAGAATTCTTATCCTTTAATATGTTTTATACTCAAACGATTTTGAGGTTTTTGGGCCATTACCTGAGATTGCTGCTCTTTCGGGTAACAAAAGAAACCGTTGTCGAGGTAGGAGTTTTATACTTAGTTGTTTGCATTGCAAATCATTGTTTTTCAAAACTGAATTTTAAGGGCTACCACATATGAAAATCTGAGAAAGACTGTTTGACACCACATCAGTTTTTATACTATGTATGTATGAAACTTTTACACGTTTACTTTCGTGCACATCGTTTTCATGTTATGATATGATTGGAATCTATTTTGGGGGCGATGAATCCTTTTGATACTTTGGACGATTTCAGTGTCAAAGTATCATGAGGCTATCCCCAGTACATCTCCTACTGCATGGAGATGGTTGTTTGTCCGCTGTGTGAAAGATGGGATTAAGATGGTGATGATGCTTCCTTGAATTTCGAATCCCTAAACCTGATCAAGCTGTATGGTACAGGCTATGTCATCACAAAACTTGCTCGCCGACGACCTGGGTGATGCACTGGGTCTTAGGACCGTCGTCATTTGTCTTCCTCCAAGCTCATGAGATGCTGCCTGAAAACAGTCGCCGCCTTTGTGTGATTGATTAGAGAAGTCCCTGAGTGTTCCTCTATTTTCACTGATAACGGTTTTCACTATAAAATATGACGAGAATATTTTGACTTATAGCTGTCTATATATACAGCCATGTTTTCTTGATATCTCGTCGTGGGCCTTTGAGGCCAGATTTTCTTAAAAGATAAAAACCATTTAAAATGTTTCTAGAAACATGCATGATTACCCAAAACCCATAGTCTTTATGAAAAGAGTAAAATAAGTTTTACACTCGCATACATTTAGTCTAAGTTTCCTACTGAGTTAGTCACTCACTCCAACAACCTCTCCCCTCTAGGTAAAGAGAAGAGTAGCTAAACTTGCGCAGGAGAGGGTTGAAGACTTTCCTTCCATTTCACTTTCATTTCCTTAGTTGTGTCTTTATTTCCTGGTGAGTAATCTGCCAAATAATTTGTATGGTATTTTGGATTTCGAATTCTGGGCTTTGGTTTGTATGCACAACTTTATTTGGATCATGCAACTTTAAATTTCCACATTATAATCTCTCGCGATTACTATATGGACCTCGACCCATCACAAATGGGCTACGGCTAAAAATTTTATACAAGTCTTCTGCAGATTTCAACTAGCCTTGGGCTGGGCAATCGGGTCCTCTTTGAGGATCAAGTCATTTGGCCCAACGTCTCTGTCCGGCCCGCCTCTAGATCGTGACAAGTATAAGGGGAGAAATGTCATCGGTTGGATCAAGGATTCACTAGGAACAGTGAATACATAGAAACCTTTGCATCTGCAAAAGCTTTGGCATTCGTGAAAGAGATATCTGCTAAGGAAAAAGTGTACATGGCAGATAGTGATTGGTGACGGCTGCGAAGGATCCGTAGGATGAAGTATTTGCAGAAATGTTGGTGTCTACAGAAGCATTGGCATCCACCGAAGCATTGGCATCAGCATAAATGTTGGCGATCGCAAATATAAGTGAAAAATGCTTGCGTGGCTAATTGCCATTGGACAAAATGGATGAAGTCTTTATCCATAACAGCAGCCCACATGTCTGCTGTAACTACGAATAGATTCAAAACACTGTTTTTCACAACATTGTGAGTTGCGATTCAATATATGGACAATTTAGGAAATGATATGGCTAGGATATGATTTTCACAAGATTTTCTTCTGCGGGATTATCTATTAGGTAGTCTATAAATTGAATGGCACGTCAAAACCCTAACTACTGTGAAGGTAAGTTTTTGTCAAATTTCTAAAGGTAAGTTTTCTACAGTAAGGATTTCTATTAATGTGCTGGATAACAAAAATCATGAGGATGTTTCTAGGCCTTTGAAAGAGAGTATTGCATTAAATGTTCATCCTTTTTCTTTTGTTATCCATTCTCTATTTAATTTCAAAATAACCAGCGTGTTGGAAATTTTGGGTTTTACAGATTCTACTAAAAACTACAAGTAAGTGATGTTGATTGTGTTTGGCTTTTGGCATGCATCACAAAGTGTTAGGGTAATGTAGTTTTATGATAATATTTTACTATGATTCCCACACTGTTGTTTTGAAGATATGATTCTTGTTAGTTGTTTACTGTCACGACCCAGAGGCGAGCCTACTAGAACCGCTGGGTCAGGCGACCTGGTTCTCTTCGAGAATCCGATTACCCAACCCAACGCGTAAAAGAAGCGAAAGTTTTAACAAGAATTTAAGCCCAAACTCAAATCACATGGGTTGGGGTCTACAGAGTGATCAACTAGAGAAATGATAGTATAAATAAGAACGTACTATGTAGGAATTAAATCAAACAACACCAAAACTAAAAACCTCTAACGTACTCGATAAAAGGGATTGAACCGACGAACATTCATCCATCCCCGGGAAGGTCAGTACACCCGCCAGAGGGGTATCGACAACGCTCCACAATGATACATGCAGATCCCATGCACCGAGTCTACACCCTAACCTAGAAAAACATTAAGTCTTAGGACACTCAATAGGGAAGTCGATATTGAATGCAATGCATGCTAAAAACTATTTTTCTCATCTCTTTTGAAAACCATTGAAAACCATTTTCATGCTTCTCATTTACCGTACATAGATTTAAAACATTCAAAACATCTTTATCATTTTACGAAACTAGCGCATGGACCTCGATGTGGCTCTATCAAAACTAGTTGTATACATAGACAGCTATACTGTAAAATATGCCAACATAGTTTTCTGTACAAAAACGTTATCAATGAAAAGAGATTGTCACACATGAACCCATCTGGCGCACACCACAAAAAAGGTGGCCCTCTACTGAGAGCAGTGCCTCATGTGATAGAGGAAATACAATAATGACAATCCGAAGATACAACACATTACCCGATTTGCCAGCGAGTAAGCTTCGTGATGACACAACGCGTGTAACCGCCCAGATGTGCCGACAAGCCGTAGCTCATTGCCGATAAGATCCGTATAATCAGAGTAACAGATAAGGTTGCTAACGATAGACCGCTTCTCAACTAAAATACCTCTGTGTTCCAAATTGATGAGGGTTGCCGACGAGCAGAGCAACGAGCCGTCACGCCACCCATCAAATGGAACAGTACTAGGATAGGCTAATCTCAATGACTGACAACTTTCAGTCCGTTCTCAATGAAAATGATGGTCACACAAGAACCCACCCAATGCATGTCACAGAAAGGTGGCTATCTGTCTATAGCAACACCTCATGAGGCAGGAGAGAATACCAATGACAGCAACACGAAGATCTAGCATGTCACCTGAGTTGTAGGCAAGCAAGCTTCGTAACTACCCAACTTGTACAATCAAAAAAACGGAGGAGGTTACTGGCGACGGATTGCTTTTCAACTAAATTACCTCTAGGTTCCAAGTTCACGAGGTTGCCAATGAGCAAAGGTACGAGTTGTCACATCATCCATCAAATGGAACGATACTTGGATAGGAAAAACTCAGCGATAAACAACCTACCAACTCTGTGTGACTAATACCCTGGCCAGGTTTAGAAACTCGAAACCCAAGGAGCGCGTCATCACCGCCCTATCCATTTTCACTTCCGAGACTCGAAACCCGAGGATATGTCACCAATGCCTCATCCCCATTTTCACTTTTGGGACTCGAAACCCGAGGACATGTCATCAATGCCCCATATCCAATTTGCACGCAAACGGCCAATCTTCTCGCAGCAAAAGATTGCATGGGATAGCCTCGTGATGCTTTAGCGCCAGATTGCCTAAAGTATCAAGAGGATTCATCCTCCCAATGTACGTAACAATAATCAGTCTCCTCGCAATAGAAGATTGCATGAGATAGCCTCTTGATGTTTTAACGCCAGAGTGTCTAAAGCATCAAGAGGATTCATCCTCCCAATGTACGTAACAATAATCAGTCTTCACGCATCAGAAGACTTCACGGGGTAGCCTCGTGATACTTTAGTGCCAAAGTGCCTAACAAGACGATTCATCCTCCCAACATATATGTATAACTATATAAATCAAACCATGTACGGAATGTAAACGTGAGAAAATATACGTATACATAAAAACTAACGTACTGTCAAAACAGTCCCCGTTGGGTTTTCAAGTGTGGTATTCCACAAAATATATATTTTTTTTAAACATAATGCAATGCAGTGCATGAAGTATAAAGATCCATACCTCAATGACGACCACGACACGCTTACCGACAAGCCAACTCCAAGTATTATCGTAAGCGAAGGTCGCACCATTGACATCTCCAGAACCTATAACAAGGCCGATGTCAACATTCTAACAAACACACACAAGGAGATAACTGAGAAGTCTTAGACAAGACTAGAATTCAAGACGGTGTCTAGGGACAACAACGAGTCCCAAACCAGAAACTAAAACTAGGAATACAACATGTACATTGGATTAAGCCTAACGTCTATCTTCATACTTATCATTATAGAACAGATTTAACTATGTCCTACTACCAATGCAGCAGCTAAACAACAACAAGAGACTAGTTCGGGTGTTTTTAACAAAGACATCTGACAACCAAAATCCCCCATCATTGACAAATCAACAAACCAAATATCTTTCTCCTACTATTATGCAACTTCAACTCAATATCATCAAACATGAAACAACATATACCTCTCGGTCTCAATCATTAAAGCACGGAATTAACACATTATACCAAGCACAATCCTCAAATCTCAACAATTTACCATGAGCTAAACCACCACTCAACAGTGCACCACCTTTCAGAACTCATTATCAAGGTGGAATCCAGCATTAAAACATCAGCAAAACAAGGGCAATCCATGAATGAAATTATCAACACAACAAAACAGAAACAACTCCTCGGAATTCTATCAATCAATAGTAACACAAACAGAGGCTTCGGTTTTTCCATGGCATCCAAAACACGATCAACAAACAAAATTCCCAAAAAAAGCAACTAAATTAGAAACCAAAATTAGGACACCCTCCTCTAGAGATTTCCATCAAACAAACCCAAAAATCTAACTTGGCCGAGAGACCAAAAGTTTCACACAGCATTACGGAACCAACAATATCCAAAATAGAAGTTCAAAACATGGAGCATAAATCAAAATATACACGACTGTAAAACAGTGGCAAATACATGGCAATCCGGCCGAGAAACCTAAACACACGAGTTCTTACCTCAATCGAAGAAACTGCCTAGCCATGCCAGAACTAACCTCCCTGCATCTCTTCTCATCGGAATGCTCCCAGACGGAGCTTCACAATCGCCGGAATCCTAAAATCAATTTAGCCGAGAGGTGAGAATGCATGGCATTCTCTCCTTCGTCGTCAAGGGTGCTCCGCCTCCTTGAAACCCTCAGATGAAGTCACCACGTCGCCGGAATAGGTGGCTCTTGCCTTCACGAAGCTCTCCTCGCAAAATCGCTCTCTCTCGGGCTTGGTCTCTCGCTCGCGGTCGAAGGAGTAGAAGCAGAAGCTTCTTCTCTACTTCTTCTTATTCATTTAAGAAAAGATTATTTAATTAAAATAATAAATTATAATTATATATTTTAAAATACATTAAAATATATATATATATATATATATATATATATATATATATATACTATATTTTAAATAACCCGATTGAAATTTCGATCTAAAATTTGATTCGTTTAAAATGCCAACCGAAAATAATTTCTTATTCACAATAATTTACTAAAAATATTTCCAAAATAAGTTCTCACTCGGAAAAACTCAATTGGACCGTTTTAAGGAAAAACACATACGTCGCCGTTACGCGATAAAACCGGTCAAGTCTTCCACATTTGATCAAAAATAACATGAAAAATTTACACGTGGTATTGTAAAATCTCAAATTTTACATCTTAACCACCTTAAGAGAAATTTCATCCCAAAATTTAAAACAAACCTGAAACGTGAATTTTAGAAAACTCTCTACTCAGTGTGATGCCCAAAGCCTACATGTTTGCCTACGTCTAGGGCTTCCCTCAAGCCTAGAACAGGACAAAAATTAAAAACGTGTCTGAAACTAATGCCAAAGGAAAACATCGTGACACGAGCAAAGGTCACGATGAGCTAACAACCCAACAAAGGCAAGGGGGGTCACCTAAATAGAACAAAAGGGGTCATCCAATCGATCGATAGACAGACGAAACGATCTCCAACGAAATGACCCACACGTACTGATGGAAAGTGAACTACGGCGTTTAACTAGCTACAGCGGCTCAACAGCAACAAACTGATGTGGAGTCTCCGCAACACCCGAGACATGACTTAACGTATTCCACGATCAGGAACACGTCTGGAACTAGAAAATGAAAGGACATCAGTTGGACCCGGGTTTGGAGTGTCCATCAATACACTCTCCACGCTTGAGCAATACTCTAAATTGAGATCACAACCACACAACACTCTCTGGCTTCTTGCTCTCTAAACACCAAACCCAGCAAAAGAGAGAATTTGAGTCCTGCAGCACGCAAAAGACTCCTATCGGACCAAGGAATATGACTTCACATCAAAATCAAAGCAAAGTCAGGGAACCGAACATCTAACAAAAAACAAATTTCAAGGATTCATGGGTGACCACTATGCTCTGACGCAACAGAACACTACCAAAACCAAGTATCTGACACACCAAAATAGACCGCTTGATGCAACACTAGTCAGGAACTATCAAATATGATCCACACCACAACCAGCACTTAGACACAAGAGCACCTAGACCAAAACATCTAACATGAACCCGACATGCATCATGTCCCACACTGACGACAGTGAGTTGAACAAGAAAATTACCCCAACATGGACCTAACAGCCAATAGGGCTCAAAAATCCATGAATTCTAGTGCAACTCTAAACATCTGTTGCTACCCAGCATGCAACTGTAGAGGATTTAGCCAAGGCTTCGGCTAAAACACTGAAAGCCATAAATCTAGAACTGACATCCATGAAAACATACGAACCCTGGGCAAACCCAAAAGGTAAGACCCAAATAGGAAACAACCAACGCCAAACCGAGAATCCACCCCAAAGCACTGGTGAATCAACGAACATCAGTTTTGGAACAACAGCATGAACCGCGAAGGAAATCGAGCACTAGTCAAACTGAATGGTAAGACTGGAAATGCAAGGAGGCCAATTCCATAACAAGAAAGTGAAGCTGACAAGAAGAGATGCCTAGCAAAAAATGGCTGGTAGTATCCGAACAACAGTCCAAAACTACAAGGAAAAGCGACAAGGCTTTACCGAACAACCAGGAAAGCTCACTCCTCCAAAGAAACACATATGATCCGCACGAAGAAGGGACAGGCTTTGACAGAAACAAATAGAGCTTGAAGAGATAGCACCACCTATCACAACACAGGGGTTTCAACGAAAACAAGCGAAACAAAGTTCCAGCCACGAGGTCGCTAACACACGAACCACCCTCGCAAGAAACAACTCCCACAACCGGGATCTCAGATTTCCCAAATCCTACACAGACCTTATGAACAACACGTCAAGGTCAATGCAGAGGTCGGAAGTAAGCCACTAGAAAACTCGATTCCCTGGTCAAGGGACACGCTGCTAGTCCATTGGGAAGTGCAATCCATGTTCCCAGTCAACCAACAACATGGAACCTAGCCTAGCGATAACACCACTCAACCGACCAACAAAAATTGCCACCTAGCTTCAACTCTAACGACCACCTGCACCACTCCCCAGGAGGAAGCAACTGACACAACGTGGAACCCAGAGGAAAAAAATGATGTTCAACTACCCAACGAATAAGAGACCCTACCAAGTGAAGGCCAGCAATAGCACTCACTCTAAGAGAGATCTTAGAAGAACTCATAACACACCACCCTACCAAAAGAACATTATGGATCACAGAAAGCAATGTTGACCAAAAAGACTTGAGACCCACGAACATCATAAGGTTCTCAACATGAAAAAAGAACAATGGTGTCCTATATCAATGGTTTTCCAATCCCCATTGATGCACTCAACACAAGGAAGGAACAACGGAGATGAAGGACACTGTCTAACTGAACTGGATATTCTCCCCGAACAGATCAACAACGAGCGAGATTGAACCACTATGATCCCCACATACCATGTAATAGAATTCCTAAGATATGACAAAGGAGCTAAGGAAAACAATTTCAAGATAAACAATTTAGAACACGACTAACCAAAAACATCACCGTCCGATCCGTCAGACTTCTCAAACCAGACAAGCACGACGGTCACAAAGGACGAGCACGTAACCCATGCGACTACAGCACCCATACAAAAGTGGATTTGAAACACACCGTCTTAGCATAGCAATAGTTCAGAATATGAAAAACTGACATGGACTAAAACAAGTCAAAACTAACAGCATCAGAAAGCTCTTTACACAGAAAGTGATAACATCAAGTATTCACAGGGTTCTCTCAAACCACCGATACAATCGACACTAGAGGCAAAACAACAGAAGGCGATCATCGAGATTGAACGGTCTTCCAACAGAACGACTGCTTGCAAGAATTGACACACTAAGACCCTTCACTATATCCAAGGCGTAAGAACCCTAAGGCGAGACAAAAACTATGGAACGATTCCAAAGCGAACACTTGGATTCTGACTAACCAGAAGCACTTTTGTCCTATCAGTCAGGCTCAAACTTATAGAGCTGACATGACGGTCATAAAAAGCGAGCGCGTGACCATCACGACAACATGACTCATTTCTAAGGAAAACAAAACGAGCCTTGGTCAAGGAAGCCTCCACTGCAGTCTCCAAAAAATCCATCGAACAACTACAATTCCCAGACCAAGTATTTCTAACAACCTACGCAAATGTCTACATTAATGTGGGAACACACGTTAGTAAGGCCCACTAAGAGACTTTAACAAATAGTCTCTGAACCACGAGAATGGATACTACATGCAACCGATCCAGAGTACATGAACCGTAGTCCCAACTTGGATTAACGAGTTTCAAACAAAACACGACAAGCTCGAAAATCCAAAAAGAATCGAGACTTGATCAACATTTCTAGGAGAAGAGATTTAAACTTAAACCCACACGAAGAGACATGCAGAAAAACCAAGAGCTCAGACTTTTGATCTAAATTTCAAACCACACAGGCTCACACACAAGAAGGAACCCAGGCATTTTAAATACATTAAAATATATATATATACACTATATTTTAAATAACCGATTGAGATTCCGATCTAAAATCTGATTCTTTTAAAATGCCAACCGAAAATAATTTCTTATTCAAAATAATTTACCAAAAACATTTCCGAAAATAAGTTCCCACTTGGAAAAACCCAATTGGACCATTTTACAAAAAAAATGCGTACATCGCCGCTACGCGACAAAACCGGTCAACTCTTCCACATTTGACCAAAAATAACGCGAAAAAATTTATACATGGCATTTTAAAATTTATTTAAAATCTCAAATTTTACATTTACTGTCTATGACTGTAATATCCAAAAAATCCATCTATATGTAATAATTCAATTATGTGTAATATATGTTTTGTCAAAAGAAATGTATTTGGACATAGTGAATTGTAATACCCCAAGTTGTTTATATCATGGAGGATAATGATTTTGTTAATGTTTAGAGATATATTGGATTTATAATGGTTTTACTTTTGTTTAGAAGTGTAACTCATCTACATGTTAGAAGATTAAGTAAGAGGGACTGTCATTTAAATAAGGAATGGAATGAAAATGAGGGGTGGCAGTCGATCACATGGAGGAGTGGTTGATCATGGCCATTGCAGAATATTACAGATTGCAAACATTTTGGACATGGTCAATCAGCTGAAGAAGGTGATCGACTAGTTCCAAAGCAGACTTTATACAGATTGTTAAATGTTGGTCTGCGGTCAATCGTCCACTAGGGGTTGATCAACCGGTTTTTCTAGAGAAGGTAAATTTGTTGTCAATCATCGAGGAATGGCGGTCGATCATGGTCATGGCTTTGAAATTTATGGTCGACCACATGAAGGAGGTGGTCGACTAGAATATCAATAGTCGCCTGAAAAATGGCTTGTTGTCGCCTTGAAAATGCTTGTTGCTCCAATTTTACTGGTGCGATGGGTGGTGGCTAATAGGTGGAGGCTCTGTGAAGTGTTACCTCCCTAGTTTGTGCCTATAAACATTGAGCTTTGGAGCTTAGCAGGCACATGAAAACTTTTCTGGTTTAGTGAGCTATGTTTCTTAGTCTTCTGTAGTGGGAGAGCTACTGTGCTGCTGGTGCAAAGAGGAACTTCAGCAGGAGAGGATTTTACGAAGAAAGGTAAAGTATAATGTGTGTGTTTTACCAGAGTTGGCCTACATCATTGGATTTAGGAAATACGTTGTTTATTTACAGAAATGAGCTTACTGCAGTGATAATATAGGATGAGAAAAATGGTTGCTAGTTTGAAATTGCTCTCTGTTCATTATAGAGTTGATGAAATTGTTGAGGAATATTGTCCTACTGACTAAGTATTTCCATCCTTCACTTTCGATTACTACTGTTAGCCTCTAATGAGGATTTCTATTCTATCAAATGAGTTTTAATCTGCATTTGAGTTACTGCCTGATAAACTTGTTAGGATTCATGCTTCGTTGATTTAGTTGTAATGCTTATTTTCATTTATGGCTTTGAGAACTTAAATGAGGATGGTAATCTATTGAATTGGTTGGAAATGTTCTTAATAAACTATTGAAAATATTACCTCTGTTGGTTGTTGCTTGTTGCATTTTAGTTACTGCTTAATAAAAAGATTGCTCTCTGTTTTACGTTGATGAGTTGAATAAATGCAACATGGTAGTGTAGGTATGCTTAAGTTGTTAAAATGGATAAATTGCGCTCTGTGATTAATACTTGGTAAATTTGATAAGTTTTGAGAATAGTGCTCTGTTAATTTATAAAGTTCTCTCTGTTTTGGTTCATGATATGATAATTCAAGTCTTATGTTGCGTTCTTTTGTCTATAATGATGTCTCTTGGTGGTAAAATCTATTGAGGTTTGAATATTGCTTAAGATACATCAAGGACATTCATCATGAGTAGAAATGCTATGATAAGGTTGGCGTATACATGCATTGCATTCTAAATTAAAGGAATGGAATAAACGTAAATGGGCATATGGGGATTCAAGAGATTAGTGACTATCCTAGGTGGTAACACCCCTAATGGATACAACTCATCCCACATTAGAATTGAGTGACAGTTAAGCTCAACATGGACTATAGCATGTATCTTTTCTTTTGTACTAGAAATCCTCAATGTTTGGACTGACAAGTGAAATGTAAACTAAATGACAGAAAATATAGGTTATTTTCTAAGACAGACTGCATAAGCATACATGGATCATTGCATTTCATTCTATCTCTTACTGAGCGTTAGACTCATAATTTTTCTTGTGATGTAGGTGATGATAATGATCCCAATGAAGTGCATGTGGATGGAGCATGACACGATGAGCGTTTGGGTTATCTGGCACGTTCTCCGAATTCACCTATTTCTGCGAAATCACCTCACTTCTACAGACATGTGCCTCCCTCGCTTTCACAGGTGCATTCATTTCTGTGAAATCCCTCACTTCTGAGGATATGTGTCTCTTGCATGCTTTCGAACAAACCCTCGCTTCCGCAGATGCATGTGTTTCTGTGGAATCCTACCTACAACATAGAACTCATCCAGTATCCTGGGAACTCTATCTTATCCCCCAAAAATTCCAACTTTAAGTAATACAAAAAAAATTTCAAAATTAACTCCATCAATTCCATGCATAAATTTCAACATTTAAATTCTAAATTTACTTTCAAACTTTTCACTAAAGACTTCATACTTCTAACAAACTAGTATCAAAACATTGATCAATAAACATTGAAACATTAGAAAATACGTTTCCAAAAATGTCTAAATACATAAGCTTTTGAACTCCAAATTTCATCAACTGCATATTTCAACTTTGAACTTCAACTCACAACAATCACTCTATCACCCAACAATTTTTTTTTTCTCTGGTGAAAAATTTGAAAACTGAAAAAGGATAAAAAGAATCCCAAAAGAGGTCCTTAAATGGCAGTCGAAAGAACAATTTTGTCCTTCAAAAATTGCCGTAGTGGAATAAATAAATAATAAATTAAATTGTCAACTTTTATTTAAAAAGAAATTTACATAATTATTCTTGAAACATTACAGTCATAAATCTTTTTAATTCTTATCTTTAATACATAAAATTCTTACCATTATTAGTGTGTAAGTTACAATTAGAAAAATTGACTGGTGATAACTTTATTTTATAGAGTTATTATGATATAATTTTACAAAAATTTTAGTAATTAATTCATATTTATTTTAGCTATTTTTATATAAAATGATTGTTTTTGTTAGCCTAAGAGACTTTAGGCTTGTTTGTTTTGATGATAAGTTATTTAGTTGTTAAATAAGTTGTTTATGAATTTTATATTTATCACTATCTTTATAATTGATCTTTATTATAAATACCCCTTAATAAGTGTATTAAACTTTATTAATATGTTTGTTTAAATCCATGTAGATTATAGGTTGATTATTTGAACTTAAAAGATTGAAAATATGCAAAACACGGAGTATAAGTCGACTAAGGCAGTGAGGGCGATCGACCAAAAAGGCTACAAAGAGCCAAACCAGTGGAAGCAATCGACCAGGGCATGGATGCAGTCAACCGAAATCAAGACAGATTGCTCCACATTTTTAAACAGCGGGAAGCGGTCAACCGAACAGGATATGCAATCGACCGAAATATGGATAGTGAGCAAACTCTGTTTCGGGTTGCGCTAATGCGGTCGACTGTAACTGATAAAGCAGACAACCGAACTAACAAAAATCACAATGGTAATATTCCAACGGTCGGGAAGCGGTCGACCAGACAAGAGAGTGGTCGACTGGCTGAGCAATTTTTATAAAAGAGGCACTCTTAATTGAAGAACAAAGGAAGGGAAATTGTACCAAAGTGCTGCTAAAATCATCCCACGATGTTTCTCTTCTAGATTTAGTGCATAGGTCTAACACTCTCATTTCTTAACTTGAGAGTTTATATCTTTGAGAGTTAGGAATATAAATTATAATTTCTAATTCTTTTCATTGTACTTCAACGATAATCAAGGGTGACGTCTAGTAATAGTTAAAGTAGGCTGGATTGACACCCATGAAGATCAATTAAAGGGTGACGCCCTGTGAATAGTCATGTAAATGTTTGATTAGCACCCATGAAGCTCAATACCAGAGAGGTTAGGGGATTAAGGAATCTCCAATGAGGAACCTTGGAGTGTGGACATAGGCAGGTTTGTCGAATCGCGTTAACAAACTGGTGTCAATCTCTTATCCCTTATCTCTTATAATTGCCATTGCTTGCATACTTATTTGTGTTAAATCACTTAGGGATAAAATAATCAATATCGCATGAAAAAGTTTAGACCACCTAACTAACACCCCCCCCCCCCCCCTTTAGGCCGTCATCGGTCCTACAGTTTTACTATAACAACACAAGATTCGTTGATATATTTTGTGAATTTAGTTGATTTTCTATACCTTTCTGAAATTTTGAGGAAGATTTTAATGATTTAATTTATTTTTACAGAAAAGAAAATCTCAATGTGTATAGGAGATTCAGCAAAGGAAGATGATATGAATTCAACATATTTCCTTAAAAAAAGATTCCCAAAAAAGAAAGTCTTTACAATTTCAATGAGCAGATGTCTATGTGTTGAAAATGGTGCAATTCAACTAATTTTCACGGCAATTTGGACAGCTCAACACCTTATAAGTGAGAAATAATCCTTCAAATTTTGGATTGAAATTCAAAAAGGAAATAGAGATATGCGCGGCTAAACATAAGCTAGTCAGAAATGATGCCTAAAACACATTTCCACTCCAAAGGCTACTTCTATGGACTAGTGGCTCTCCAACTTGATAATGTGTGAGATTTCTCAACTTCACTAAAGATTTCTACCTCTAAGAAGTGAAAAGAAGTTGAAATAAAGATAATTTTACCCAACTCTTACGAATGGATAAAATACCAATCATTATTCTAGCGGCTACAACCAACTGAAAGAAACAGTGGGAATTTACAAAAAGCAAACAATTTTTTTTCTTCCAAACCTGATCATCCATGTAGACCTTAGCTAGGAGTATAAATGCTCTTACAAAAGACATTTATAGAATTCAAATGACAATTAAAGACCTTTGTAATGGTCATTAATTATGGAGTTAACATATTAGTACATGTGATATTCATTTTATTGATTTCTTTCCTTTCCTAAATGCATGGTTATAAATTATAACTCTATCATTGGTTCATGCATTAGGGGTGTGCAAAAGTCGGTTCGGTTTGGTTCAGTTTTAGGGTCGAGCCGAAACCAAACTGACTTTTTTCAATTTGTAAAAAATAGAACCGAAACTGAACCGTTTAAGATTCAAAACTGAACCAAAATTTTCAGTTCGGTTTTGATTCTACTCATTATATAAAATAATATATATTTTTTATTTTTATATATAAATATAAATTTAATTTTTACCGATATAAATATAAAAAATATAATTAAAAATCAAAGTAAACATTTACTTTGAAGGGGAACAATATATAAAATTCAATTACTAATTAATTCAATCAATCATTCTATTTAATAATTAGTTAGTATAATTCATTAATATATTTACGGTATAATTTACTAATTAAATCATTAATCAGTATAATTCAATAATTTTATTAGTAATTAGATAATAATTTAATTAATAATTAGTACAATTTAAGAGCTAATTAGTCAATAATTCAAATATTATTTAGGTATTAATCAAAATTGTATTAAAAATTTAAATTTATTGGTTCAGCTTAGTTAGTTTCAGTTTTGAATAAGCTAAACCGAAAACTGAAGCAATAACTTCGGTTCCTACAAAATAGAACCAAAGATCGGTTCCAGGATGTTCAAAACTGATATGAACCGAACTGAATTAATTGGTTTCGATTCGGTTCACTGGTTTCGGTTTGGTTTTGAACACCCCTATCATGCATGTATTTGATCAGCTTTCCACGTCATTAATATGTGTCTTGAGTCTCCTCCAATTGATGGTGACATTAGTTCCCTAGTGTCTTGGCTATTTTTCTATTTTAGTAAGTACTTTGGGTTGTCGTTATCTCTTAGTGTAGGGAATTCATCTAAGCTCCTTTGTAATTCATCTCCTGCAAAATAAAGAGAAATGTAATAATTTAAGTCCATGTGATACAACAGAAGATTAAAGGAAAACTCTAAAAAAATTTAAGGAAAGATTCACTCGAATTACTTGCCCACAAGGAAATTCAATTCATGAAAGATTACCAAAGATTATCAAATTCAAATTCCAAAAGCTATCTAGAAGGAAGTCGATGCTAATTCTTATAAATACAACAGCTTGAATCCAGTTTTGGTGGGGATTAATTAGTCTTTTATTTGAGTTCAGTTTTATCTTTTCCTTCTGTGGATTTAGGCAAGTTCATATGGCCGGAGAAGAGAGAAATGAGTTCGACAGCAAGGAATGTTCAGCGATTGACAACCCGGGATGATCCTTTATTGCTTTATTAATTTTTCTCCGACTATGGACCATGTTACCAGTATAAAATGTTATGATCATCAAAATAAAATAACATCTTTCATATTAAACTTTTTTCACTATGCATTTATATTTAAACTAAATACATGCATATGTATATCAATAGATAGTAGCTTTAACCAAGACCACATTTAGTTCTCTACAAAAAGTAAATTGCTAAAATATGTATAATTCTATTTAGTGAAAAAATAAAAAATGAAATTACAACTCACCTTACTTTAAAGCTAAACTAACTTCACACAAAACATCTATCGTTTCCTTCGAGCTAGAAGGACATGAAAATAGTTTTAAGAAAAATAAAAATGAGCTAAAATGTCTAGTAAAAACTATTTAACTCCCATTAAAAAATAAAAATATATAATAATGTGCTAACGGTAGGTTGCGGAAGTTGGTGCAGGCGTCTGCAAGTGAAGAGCGATTGACCAGGTCTCAACCAGGTCCAAGGAACAGGAGATTGTAAAATAAGCAAAAGTCTAGACTTTAAAATTGCCGCGAGACTAGACATTCGGAAGATAGGTGCGTGCAACTGGACTAGAAAAATAAAAAAAAAAAGATAGAAATTCAGAATTGGTCTTCCAAAAATCAAGATATGCTTCCTCGGAATTACATTTCTCAAACCTTCAGGAGAATTTTGGGATGCTCAAACGGGGGATTCGACAAGGGAAACTGAGGGCGATCTTGGCATGACTAAAATGTCAAAAATTTACGTACCAATGCGAAAAAACATATATGAAACATGCATTGAAACAAGTCGGTCAGAAAGTTACTCAAAATTACAAATTTTAAAAGAAGATGTACTTAAATATTCTCCTAACAAATTTAATTTGTTGAATTGTCATAATATAATTTCTTATACATTCCATGACTGCACATTTTCTCGTATAACCATGATATTACTGTAAAGTCTAACTAATGTCCAACTAATTTAATATATATAGCTTCTAATCAATTTCATATCAAGCATATTTCCTAGAATTAAGATTCTAAATCATTGATTTACACATTTTAACTAGACTAATTTCATAATTATTCAAAACTAGTTTACCACTACAAATTACTTTTAAAAAATTCAAACCCAAAATTACAAAAATCTTAAAATTCAATAAATAATCTAAAATTTTTAGGAATTTCAATTTATTTCCTAGCTTAATTAGTTTGATAATTCAAAATACACATAAACCCTCCAAGTTTTATGATTATTTTACCTCATTAGGAATAATTAATGTAGGGTTTATAAAAAAAAAAGTTAAAACTAACTTAAAAACTAGGAATTAAATGTGCTAAAGTGTAGTTTTACCTTAATTTTTTAGAAATATAGATTTTCACAAAATACCTGAACCTATGGTTTGGATTTCCATCAAAAATCTTAAAACTTGAACTTGTTGGGAGTGAATTTGTAACTATCCAATTTTTTCTTATATTTAATCATGTGAAATTTAAAATTTTTTCTTTTATTAAAACAACGGAAGACTTTTCCTTCATGAAATCTTTTAAAGATAATAAGTAAAGTCTTTTTCTTAAAACTCTTTTTACAAATCGCAACGGAAATAAATAAAATTATTTTCTTTTACAATTAAATACTTTACAAAATCTCTTTCGAGTCATTTGTCTTTTTTAAATCTTTTTCTCTTTTTAAATCAATTTAGCCTAGCCAGACACAAGATCCACACGTGCAAATCTTTCATCAACTGCTCCTTAATATGTTCTTTTGTTCTCGTGCGTATATCTACATCGCAAGGCATAAACTAATGAGTCTAACGCTCAGTAAGTAATATAAATAAAATATCTGAATGCACATGCTATGCCACTTTAAAAATCTGTATGCGGTTTCTATTTTCCTCTTTCCTTTATTTTTTTATCTTTTACGTTTTCATATTTATCTTTCTGGTTTCTGTTTCTTTTATCGTTTTCTGACCCGACACCTCTAGTATAGCAGCTCCGGCTACAACCAAAAGCTCTGCTAGCTGTTGTATGCTATAACGCACAACATTTGGCTTGGGCTACAACCTCCACCTACTAGTAGTTGTGCCCACCAAGGGCTTAAACAGCCTCACTAACCATTGGCCGATCCGTCAATGTACCCGACCCGACACCTCCGGCATAGTAGCTCCAATTACGACCAAAAGCTCTACTAGCTATTGTATGCTACAACACACAACATGCGGCTCAGGCTACAACCTCCACCTACTAGCGGTTGTGCACTACAACGCTTAGCAACCTCACTAACCGTTGGTTGGTCCATCCTGACTCCAACCGAGGACTCACTATGTGATAAAGGCTCGACTCTGATCGAACTGCATGTTAGCTACTGTGTACAATGATACACAACAACCCATCCTCAGGGATAAGTAGCTTCAGTTACGACCGAAAGCTCTGCTAGCTGTTGTATGCTACAACGCACAACATGCAGCTCGGGCTACGACCTCTGCCTACTAGCGGTTGTGCACACCAAGCACTGAAACAGCCTTACTCACCCATTGGCCGGCCAGTCCTGACATCGACCGAGGATCAACTAACAAACCCACATCTCATATCATCTCTTTACCTTTATTCTGTTTAATTCATTTACATTATGTTTCTATTTCCATTTCAAAACCATGCATGAAAACCATTTTCGTATTCTTTTGAAACTCATGATGCATGATGCTCGTGAATGCATACATTCTATCATATCAGTATTATAATCTCTAAGCATGCTCATCTATTAAACATATCATTAAAAGAACCTAATTCTAATAAACACCAAGCAAGTACCATTACAATTCTCGAAACATGCTCAATATTTGGCTATTCTAATAAAGCAGTAAACAACCTTAATATTCTACTAAAGCAGTAAACAATCAGCATACAATTCCTAACTCTTGCAATATAGGGCCCCAAAGATTAAAACACATATGTATCACTTACCTCGAAGCTTTAACTCGTATCAGTACTTAATCGTTATCCATCTTCCCCTTTTCAATACCTTCACAAATTCATAACATTTACAATTAGTAATCCCAGCTTGATAAACTCAACCTTATCTATGCCTTTATTCCCTATTATCCAACCAATAATCTGACAGTACACAATCAACCTCTTCATTAACAGAGTCTATATATTAAAGCTATAAACACACAGAGAACCGATTCCCAAAACATACACTCAATCTTTCTATGTTAACAATAACAAAACCCAAACTATGCAACAACACAAAGAGCATTCATTATCACTCCACCACAAGCACAAAACCTCCTATTGCCCATTAACCATTTACAGAACAGAAACCACACTTCCTAGTAGCACTTCATCTTCATCTTCTACTTCTAACACAATTTAATCCATAAACAGAGTATACATTTATCAGAGCTGTAAAGACACAAGGAACAATTCCTAGCATATTAAACAAAAATCCAACAACAGAGCACATTCCAGCATACACATCTATCACTAATTGAAACAAAAGCTTCAATAGGGTAGGACATTCAACAATCATCAATATTCTATCATCTACTTATTAATTCCATAAGATCCATAAATGGAAGTGAAGGAAATTCTCACGTGGAAGAACGCCTGAGAGCAACTTCCTCTTTTTCTTCTTTCACTTTCTTCTTTTTTTCTTCACAGCTCACAGTTGTTTCTCCTCCCAGCAAAGTCGCCCTCTCTGTCTCCTCTTCTCTCTTTATTTCTCTCCAACTTTTCTCCTCTCTCTGCCTCACAGCTTACTCCCGAAAACCAGAGAGAGAACCAACCCCCTCCTTTTCTCCACTTTTCCTTATTTCTGTTTAACTCACAGAAGCCCTCAGCTCCATCCCTCTCTCTGCACCTCGCTATTTCTCTTTTGCTCGCAGCAGCTCCTAGCTCCAGAGAGCTTTCCCCCTTCTGTACTCTGCCTTTTTATTTCTTGCAGAGAGCATTCTGTCTCTCTTCATCTCTCTCTTTTATCTCTTCTCCAGCAAATCTCACTCATCTCCATAAACCTAACCGCTCATATGCTTTACCACCACAAAAGTAGAGCACGTGGAGGAACAACATTTAACCATTCTCGAGATTATACATTTTCTTGCAATCTAGAAACAAAATGCAATATGACCGATCGACATCCCGGTCGATTGCTATTGTGAACCGCTGCTGAAGAAAATCGTATTTTTGGAAAACTGCGTGGTTTTGGTCGATAGGAACAGTCGACCGGCAATTCCTGGTAGACGGAAACGGTCGACCAGAGCCACATGCTTTTTCGCAACAGATGACCCAACCGCCCATTCACCTGGTCCTTCTTCATGCCCAAATGCTGCGTTTCCTTCTTCCAGCTTTGCCTCTCCATTTCTTTTATTTTATCCTTTCTATTTTATTTCAATTCAAATTACTCCTTACTTTATTTAATCAAATCTCCTTCCAATTTATTCCTTAATTAATCATTAACTAAAAAGTCCTACTTAACCAATTATAATAATTCCATCAAATAAATCTCCAATAATCATTTAAATAATCTTATTATATTCAATAATCTTATTACACCTAATTAATTTCTCAATCGTCCTTACTTATTTATTTATGAGAAATCGGGATATTGCAGAATTTGTGCTTAAAGATGAATAAGATATGGTTTCTTTCTAAGTTGAGTGAGATCTAAAAAAAAGAAGGAAAAAAAAAAAAGAACTAGCGGAGGGAACCACAGGGCTTTGGGATCAGAATGAGGCATACTTAGATAAATGTTTTGTTTTTAATAATTCTTTTATAAAAAAATAAAACTAATATAAATCCTATGGTCCATTAATAAATTGAAATAAGGGCCAACAACATTAATTTTGTCCTTTAAGGTTTTATTACTATTATTTTATACTTAATTAATTATTAAGATATTAAAATTTTAACATATAGTTACCTAAATATTTCTTTAGTGGAAGATCCATGTACATTTCTTCTTGAAGTTATTTGTTAAGTTAAGAAAAACATTCTTCGCATCATATTAGCGTGGCCAGTTTCAATTAGCAGCCTCAAAAAGCAATATATCTTTTACCTCTCTATTTAGTAGGGGTGGAATCGGTTCGGTTTTAATTCAAATTGGAACTGAACTGACTTGGTTTGGTTTTGAAAAAGCAAAACCGAAACCAAACAAAATCCACCTAAAAATTGATAAAAAAAACCAAACCTCAGTTTACGATTTTCTTCGGTTCGGTTTTGGTTCGATTTTGGTTTTTCACACCTAATCACAGATAAGAAAAATGTCTTTTGATTTTCAAAGAAAAGCGAGGAGAAGACAGAGTTTGTGCAAAGGAGAAATAAAGAAAAAAAATGGAGATCAATTCTCATAGGAATTAAAAAACCAAACAAAAATCGCTTTTACTGGAAGATTTTACAAATTTCACAGCAAGATTAGTCTGTTCAAAAATAGACCAATATCCGATCGCATTTGTTCAAAAATAGACCAAATTTCATAGCAATAAACAAATTTCACATATTTTACACCAAAAAACAAATTTCACAGCAAGATTTCACAAATTTCATATGCAACTAAACTACGTGAACTACAAAGCGCAAAATAAGAATGAAAATCGAAATAACAAACGTTGAATATATGTTCAACGAACCTGTTTGAAGTTCGCACTATGAACTACAACTATCCAAAGCGATGGCGCTAACTACGAGTTAGGGCTGCGCTGAAATGGCGACAATGACGACGATGACGATGACGATGATGACGCCGCTTGGTAGTTGACACTCGACCGAGAAACTGAATGATGGCCAAGGGTTGAAATACTCAACTTTTGTCTTTTCAAATGGCATATACATGAGGCAGCGGAGGTTGAAGGAGTGAGGAGTTGTCGAGTTTACTTTTACAAGAGATAGGTTTATAGAGAAAAAATTGGAATTAAATTAGTGACTCAAATAGGTTTTCATGTTTTAGTTTTAGTTTCGGTTCGGTTTCGTTTTTCTCAATTTTTCCCAATTACAACCGAGAATCGATCCGAAATGATCGGTTTGGTTTGGTTCAGTCCTATATATATATATATATATTTTCATAATCGAAACTAAACTAAACCGATAATAAATGATCGGTTCGGTTCGGTTCGGTTACCCAGTTTGAACCTAACCGATTTCCTCCCCTACTATCGAGCCTTCAACTAGGGGTGGAATCAGTTCGGTTCGGTTCGGTTCGGTTTTAAACCAAATTTGAACAAAATTGACTCAGTTCAATTTTGATAAAGAAAAACCAAAACCGAACTGAATCCACCTAAAGACCGATAAAAAATCAAATCTCGTTTTTCAAATTTCTCAGTTAAGTTTCGGTTCAATTTCGATTTTTCACTTCTAATCACAGATAGGAAAATTGTCTTTGATTTTCTAAGAAAAGCGAGGAGAAGACGGAGTCTGTGCAAAGCAAAAATAAAGAGAAAAATGGAGATCAATTCTCATAGGAATTACAAACTAAAACCGATTTTACAACAAGATTTCACAGCAAGATTTTACAAATGTCACAGCAAGATTGGTTTGTTCAAACACAGACCAATATCCTATCGCATTTGTCAAAAATAGACCAAATTTCACAGCAATAAACAAATTTCACAAATTTTACACCAAAAAACAGATTTCACAGCAAGATTTCACAAATTTCATATGCAACTAATCTATGCGAACTACAAAGCAGGAAATGAGAATAAAAATCGAAACAACAAAAAGTTGAATATATATTCAACGAACTTGTGTGAAGTTTGCACTACAAACTACAACTATCTAAAGCGACGACACTGACTACGAGTTAGGGCAGTGCTGAAAAGGCGACAATGACAATGACGACGCCGCTCGATAGTTGACACTTGACAGAGAAATAGAACGATGGTCAATGGTTGAAATACACAACTGTTTGCCTCTTCAAATCGTGCATACAGGAAGCAACAGAGGTCGAAGGAGGGACGAGTTGTCAGGTTTACTTTTACAAAAGGTAGGTTTGTAGAAAAAAAAAATTCGGAATTAAATTAGTGACTCAAATAGGTTTTCAGGTTTAGTTTTATTTTCAACTCGGTTCAGTTTTTCTCGGTTTTCTCACTTACAACCAAGATCCGAACCAAAATGGTCGGTTCGGTCCTATATTTTTTTTTTCATATCAAAACCAAACCGAACCGAACTGATCAAAAATGATCGATTCGATTCAATTACCCAGTTTGAACCGAACTGAACCGATTTCCACCCCTACCATCAGGTTTGTGTTTTATAGTGAAACCCCATTGACGTCCGATAGTTCTCTATCCTTGAGGTAAGGATACCACATCCGTGGCACGATTCTTTCATTATCCTCTCATTTCTTAAGCCGTCGTTTCATTCTATTTAGTTTTTGCTAATGCATCCTCCAATGGTTTTGGAATAGATGTAACAAATATTTTGTAACGGTCAATCCCCTTTTCCGTGTAAGAGTAGATTAAACATAATGTGGAGATAGAAATAATATATCAATAGCATTATTAGCAGTAATCAGACATGTTGAAGTATTTCCTTCTGCCAAAGAGTTCTTTATATATAAAGGATCATGTCTTTGATCATTGGCACGAGGTGTAGTATCAATAGGACTACAGTCATGGCTATTCTCTTCATAAAACCCATTTATCTCCCTAGAAGAGGAGAGATATCAAAAGAAAAGTAGACCAAATCCTCATTAAATGTAACATCCATAGTGACATATATCTTTTGTCTAGGTGACTGATAGAGTTTTGTGAGACTAGAATTTTATTTGAGATTGGTAGGTTGAATCTGCACTGTAAATCTCATTTCAATATTCCAATTTAATGTTATACATATGTTTGAATCAAAAAATTTATTATAACTCATTTTGAGATAGTATATTTCTTATATGCTCGTGATTTTTTCTCATTAGAGTTTTTTATATAAAATCTCAGTGTTCTATTTTATAATTTTTTTTCTATTTCAGGTGAAGATTTTTAATAATTGATATTAGAGAAAGATTGGGAGTTTTTGAATATGTGTTTCGATCTATCAAAAGGACTCTCACCATATCGAACGCGTTTAGGCAACTTCTGGAAAAAAAAGCAATTTTGAAAAAAAAAAAGAGAGAATTTTTTTTCTCCTTGTTTCGTCGTCTTCCTCTTCACAGAGAGAAGAAGAGAACTCGTGGACTCTCAGATCAACCTCCATCGCCAAGTCTAACCACCGAGCGAGACTACTATTGAAAATATTAACTTAATTTTATTAATCTTCATTAAATTAATGTATATTCAAATAAAATGTCTTTGTTAATGTATGTTTTTAGTATGGTTTTGGTAAAAGTTCATGTATATGTGAAAAGTCACCTAGGGAGTTGAGATTCATGTATGTATAGGTACATTGGTTCATATACTTATATGGTTCATTGATGAGTAGTTCATAACTAGGTGATTCATTATGTACTATTACATGTATTAGATTAAATAGATGGTTTATGTATTGTTTTATACATGTACCAAATAGTCCTATAAATAAAATGTGAGTTTAGACATTTTGTATCAAGCAAATAGCCAAAGCATTTGAAAGAAAAAGTTTGTCTAGTTCTCTCCTCTGCTTATTTTTTCCTTTTCCAAAATCTTTTTTCCTCATTCCAAGATCTACGAACTGTCGTTCATCGGCGTTCTATGCATCATCAATCGCCAACCGATCTCCTCTAAAGCCCGAGCACGTACAAAATCCTATCATAGGTGGTGCATGTAACGACCCAGTTTTTCTTACGTTTGAAAATCGCGTGAAAATTTAAAACTTTTTCTTTATAAATAAAGCGGAAGACTTTTCGTTCTGAAAACCAGTTAAAAGACAATAATTGAAGTCCTTTTATTAAAATATTTTTGTAACACAAAGTGGGAGTCCTTTTTAAATAAAAGAAACATTTAGGAATACAGTTTAATTACTTTGCAAAGTTCTTTACAAAACTCTTTTACAAACCATCTTTCTCTTAAATCCTTTTAGCCTAGTCAGCCACAAGATCCGCGAGTGCAAACCCTTCATAAACTGCTCCTTAACCTGTTCTCCTATGCATGTACCTACATCACAAAACTTAATTAATGAGTCTAAAGCTCAGTAAGTGATATAAAAGAAAACTGTAAACATGTTATGCATCTTTTAAAACTACGTGTCATCATACATTTTTGTCTCCTTTTATCTTATACAAAACGTTATCTTTATATTTATTTTGTTTCTGTGTCGGGCTTGACCTACAGGTTCACAAAAACAATTAATTACATTTCTTTTGTTTTTGCGTCGGGCTTGACCTAACGGTCCACAAAAATGTTATCTTTACATTTCTTTTGTTTCTATGTCGGGCTTAACCTACCGATCCACAAAATGTTATCTTTACATTTATTTTGTTTGTATGTCGGGCTTGACCTACCGATCTACAAAAACCATTAATTACATTGCTTTTGTTTCTGTGACGGGCTTGACCGACCAAATCTAACCTTTTTACTTTACTTTACTTGATCATTTGCTTTACATTTATCTATACTTCGTTTTGTTTCCCGTTTTCCTTTCAAAATCGTGCACGAAAACCATTTTCGTAATCTTTTGAAAACTATGATGCGTAATACTCATGAATGCACACATTCTATCACATTATTAAAGGAACATGATTCTAATAAATATCCAGCATTACAATTCATGGAATATGCTCATAAAGTACTAGACATAGTAATAAAACAGTAGACATGCTGATAAAGCAGTAGGCGTGCTAGTAAAGTAGTAGACATGTTCACAAAGTAGTAGACATACTCAATATCTTACTATTCTAATAAATCAGTAAACAATCAACGTGCATATCCTAACTCTTGCGATGTAGGACCCCCAAAACCAAAGCACATACAGTATCACTTACCTCGTTTGCTTAAAGCGCTCAACGCTTATTTGTTATCATTTTCTTCTCTTTTAGTACTTTCACAATTAAATAACATTTAATTATTAATCTAATCAGTAAGAATCTCAACTAGTCGATACCATGATTCCTCGTTCATTTCGTAATATAATATTATAATCTAAATATCTCGATTCACTAAACAGTTCACAACCCATAAATAGCACAAGGCATCCCAAACTGACATATATTATCCTTCACGACAATAATGAATAAAGGGTCAAGACCAAGCATTTAATCAATGCCGAAAGGGCAAACCAAACACTCCAGCAACATTTCAATATCCATATTCCAACAATTTATATCCTAACTAACTCGATATCAATATTTCGCCATACAAGAAATTTATAGTCCAACCCAGAGTATCAATACAACATGTTTCTACGTCCAACAATCCATTCAGAATATTAAACTTAACATGCTTCAGATAAATAACAACACAGAGACATTATCCAGACAATGGCAGTTAATTAAAACTACATAGCATAACTTGAAGCACTCCAATGCAGAGTCAAACTTCACATCATAGCAACACAACAGGTTAATGAACACATCACCAGCAACCAAAACCGACTCCAACATATCATCACTCAAACAATTCCAAGCAGGAGACAACCAAGTAATCCATAAGCAACAGAGGGAAAATCCTTACCAACCAAGCATCTAAGGGGACCAACCTCAGCCCCCAAATCACCCAAGAACTTCACCCCCGTAGGAAACCCGAGAGTAACAGCTCACCCACGGTCAACACAACAGCTCACAGCTAAGGAGGAAATCAACAAAGCACCGATCTGTAACAATTCTCCCAACATAATAGAATAATTCAACATCCTGAAATTCAACCACAAATTAGAGGAAAGTCATTGTACCTGATGATGGAGGCCGAGGAGATAGTTCTCCACCCAGCAGCACACACTCGGCCATAACCATCAGCAGCTCACTCACTCCCTGCCTCCCATCTCTCTTCTCTATAAATCAAACACCAAAACACACTCCCTCACCAAAAATAAAACACCAGAATGCTCTCATCTGAAATGGTTTATAGCCGAAGTGAATCCCACATGGAAGGTAAGGCTGATGGGCAGGCACCCATATCAAGGGAGGAGGCCCAATAAGCAAGTCATGCGTGGGGAGCTTGTCATCGCCTCGAAATAGGTGAGAAATATCAAGAAAAGAAAAATAAAAGAATGGCAGCGACTGATTCAGTATTTTCGTTAAAATAGACTTTTTCAGTCGAATAAGCCTACAAAACCATCAACTGCGTTGCGTCCGAATACCCAATTTTGTCTTTGATTTGTGTTTTTGGTCGAACCACACGACCACGTCCTAACCGATGACTCAACTGCAAAATCGATTAATTTGACAAATTCAAAACTTGCTGCTTTTTCGATCGCGAATCACGTCTGCAAGCCCGATTGCGGTATGATCTAAAATGCGAAAAGTAACCAGTAATGCATTTTCAGTCGAGATATCTAATCACACCCTTGACCACGATGCGACCAAAACCCCAAAATGTATTCTACCACATATTTCGGTCTACTTGCTCGACCGCGGCATCGACCATAGCCTTGACCGAAACCCTCCAGCTCACATTTCTCTCATTTTCTTTCCTTAAAATCAACAACCCATAATCATACTCTCCTAATTGACTCTAATTATCCTCCCATAAATCCCCTAAATCATAATCTCCTGATCATTTCCTCGATAAATCCTGATAATTAACCACGTAGTCCGAATAAATTTCTAATTATCCTTATTAAATTCTGTTACGAAAAATTGGGGTATTACAGTGCACCTCCATCGTAGCACGAACATGTCTCTATTTGTCACCTTCCCAATTCTACCACACAGAGGCACCAGTCGGTCGCATACATAGAAATCTATTGAGTTTTTGTTTAGAATATTCCAACCCTAAACAACCTCTGCCTTCTAATCCATCCAGCCATTCTCTACACTGTAGGTCCAATCTGTCAACCTCCTATTGTCTTCTATGCAAGTCGATTTTGTTTTATTTTTTGGTTTTTCTAATCGTCGACAGATTTTTTTTGTCAGAAATATTGTGGATTATTTTGGGCGAATTCTTCAGTAAAATCCCAGCTTTATATGTTTGGATTTGTGGGATTTTGTTTTTTATTTTCAAGTGCTTTGATACTACTTAAGATACTTTATCTGTGATTGGGTGGATTTGTTCTGTTTTTGGGATCATATTTTGTTACGGTTGGGGATATCAATATATTTGGATAAAATATGATATTCTTTTGGATAAAATATGATATTCTGCAATTTTGCACAATCAGTTCGATAAAATATGATTATCTTTTGTTACATCGGAATACAAGGTTTTTCTTGTGGCAAGTGAAGATAAAAGATGTATGTGTACAAATGGATTTAGATGATATATTGTTTGGGATTGATAAATGCTCGTGTCTTGGAATGAAAAGGAAAAATTACTTAAGGATTGAAAAGCTTCATCTTTGATATGACTGCATTTGTCAAATTAAATTATGTAGAATATCCTGAAGGAGAAAATTGTCATTGTATTATGGTTAAAATTGAAGTGGCAATGTATGACAAAACCTCTAACTAGTAAGTTGTATATGAAACAGCCTCTTTATTTTCATTAATTGATATAAAGTACTTTTATTAAAGAACATTTGATAACATTCAAGGAAATAGTTTTAGATTTCAAGATTATAAAATGCAAGTATGATGATGAAGATTTGGAGTTGATTCTACCTGTTCATTGTCTACTTCTTATGGTGCCTTGTTATCCAAGGAGAAGATGTAGGAATTGAGTCTCAAGCAAAGGGACTTATTGTTCAAGGTAGAACACAAGAGTCTAATAATAATGGTAGTGATAATGCTCAAGGTTTAAATGGCAGATTAAAGTCAAGGAGCTGTAATACATCCTGCTATTTTTGTCAGAAAAATGGGTATATTGAATCTCAGTGAAGTAAATTATAGAATGAAATTAAAAAAACTACCAATCAAAAGACAAAACAACAGAAGATATGATGAAGTCTTCGTTGCAAAAGAAAACTACGGTGATGGAAGATCTTTTAGTCGTGTCTAAAAGAAACTTAAAAACTTACAAGGATTAAATTTTAAATTCGGCTTGTTCATTTCATATATGTTTTAATCAAAACTTGTTTTCAACATATGAAATTGTTTCTTAGGGTTTTGTGTTAATGGGTAGTAACACATCTTGTAAGCTAACTAGTATTGGAACAGTGAGAACAAGTTTGATGGAATTGTCAGGACACTTAGTAATGTGCGACACATTCTCGATTTGAAGAAAAATATGAAATTTTGGAGTACCCTTGATTCAAAAGATTATCAGAATGATGTTCTCGTTATATTGAAAGAACATAGAAAGTCTACAAATTTATATGTATTGTAGAGTTCTAAGTTATTGATAATAAGGCAACTATATTTCTTAATTTACCTTATAGAGATTTGTCTAAAACGTCTCAGCAAAAATCAAGTTCTCAAATGAAATTTAAGTTTGGATCTGATTGGTGCCTATATGTTAGCCTAGCTCAGGCATTCAAGATAATATTGTAATTACCTGGTTTTTTGTTACCTTTTAAAAATGCGTGAAATTTAAAATTTTTCTTTTCTTTTATAAAACGACAGAAAACCTTTATAAAAACCTTTTAAATTAAAATCAGAGTGTGTTTCTTATAACTGGACCGTTACTACTCTTTCATTAGACTCGTTTGAAAATCGTTATAAGTGGCAGAAACTATAATTATAAAATCTTTTATCAAAACATAGCGGAAGCGTAAATTAATTTTTATTTGAAAATGTAGCGGAAGCGTAAAATAAATAGTTCATTTACAAACAGTTAATTAAATCGTTACTTTATATTTTACAGTTGTTCTTCTCAATTACTCTTTCTATTAATTAGCCTAACCAGCCATAGGTCTCATCCGTGCAAATCCTTCATCAGGTGCTCTTTGATTTGTTCGTTGTTTTCTCTCGTACTTGTACCTACATCGCAAGACATAAACTAATGAACTTAACGCTTAGTAAGTGATAATACCTATTATAATACTACATGCAGTTTCTATTTTTCTCTTTTTTCTTATCTTCTTATCTTTTACGTTTTAATCATCATTTTTGTTGGTTTCTTCTTATCTTTTTATCCTTTGCATTTTAAATCATTGTTTTTGTTTTTTTCTCCTTATCTTTTGTCTGTTGCGTCTTAATTATTATCTTTCAGTGGTCGCTCTTTTCATCATTTACCTCCGATATAGCAGCAATGGCATAATCTGAAAGACTGCTAATCATTGGCCATTAGGTCCTGGCATAATCCAAGGACTGTCCCGGCATAATCCAGGGACATTGTAATAGATATGAGCAGCAATGGCATAATTCGAATGCTAGCTAGTGACAATGGCATAATCTGAAAGCCGCTAGTGACCGTGCCACAAAGGCTTAAACGGCCTCATGTCGTATCATTGCCTTTTTCTCTTCTTTACTCTATATGGCTTGTTATTTGTTTGTTATCAGTTTCTTCGTTCGTGATTTGTTTCTTTGTTCACTATTTGTTTCTTCGTTCACTATTTGTTTCTTTGTTCGTTTATTACATTTTATGGCTTATAATTCGTCCGTTATTTGTATCTATTTTGTATGATGCTCTTGAATGCATACAGTTTTTGAAAGAATAAATAAACATTCAACATGCGATTCACAAAAACGTTCTAAAAGTACTGTAGACATGCTGTAAAAGCAGTAAACAATGAAACGTGCGAATAATAACTGTAAGCATACTTTAAAAATAGTAAACAATGAAACATGCTATTAAAGACTGTAGTAATGCTTGGAAAGCGTTAAGCAATGAAACATACAATTAATAACTATAGACATGCTTTAAAACGGTAAACATCGAAGCATGCTATTTAAAACAATAAACAACGAAACATGCTATTAAAACTATAGACATGTTAGGAAAGCAGTAAATAATGAAATGTGCATCTCCTATTCTTGCGATGTAGGGTCTGAAGACTAAAACACACACATATCACTTACCTTGATTCTTTGTTCAACGCTTAATTCTAATCTCTCTTCTTCTTAGGACCTTCACATTTAGAAACATCTAGTCATTAATACAATCATCTAATCTACTTATTAAATCTTAACGTCTTTTCTATTCTAATTCCTTGTTGACTTACTAGAATCTCCTAAACCTAGACTAATAAGTAATCTCCACATCCGTTTCTGTAACACCCAGACTTTTTCAGTTGGACAATTATCGAGGTATTACCAAGGAGGTTTCAGAGTGTTAGTCTAGAGCTATTTACATTACATTTTTTTCCCTTATATGCGATGTGATTAAAGGATGGGGTAATTGGGACATTACCTTGCGTATTTATACGTATTGTTTTACGATGTGTATTTATGGGAAAATGTTGTGGGCTAGGAATTAAATAGGAAAACGGTGGGGAAAACTCACACATAATTTCCACACATGAAGAATGGGTTGGGACGACTCAGGACGTGATTCTATGTCATGACTTCACTGTGCAGTGGAGTTTCGGACGAGGTCCCAACCGGTGCGGACACGAGTTGCTTCGTCCGCATCAAATCTATCCAAACTCTGGGGACTTTCGGACGAATCTAGACAACTGCGGATGTGGACGCTACGTTCGATTTGCCTCTGTCCAATTTATGGACATATGTGGATGCGTGCAGACGCTTCATGCGGATGCCATAACGCGTTCTCGTCCAAGACCACAGTTTAGCCTTAGGAGTTTTACTCTTGCAAACGAATGTGGACGAGACCACTACATCTACACTCGTCTGAAGCAGCCCAGATCTGCGACAGTAAAGGATTTAAAATCAGGAAGAAATCGACCCTTAACCAATTGGAACATGATTTCCCGACAACGAAGAGGTCCCCCTCCAGGAGCAGACCACGCGAGATGCCTCCAGGAACGACCAACAGAAGCTGCCTCCTACACCCTCCCCTCTTAGACGTACGATTTGTCTTCCCCTCCAGGTATGTAGCCATCCCTCCCTTTCTCCCCTTTAGTCTTCAGCTTCTCCTTTCTTTTTGCGTGGGGAGGCGTATTCTAGCGAGAGAAAGGGAGTGACTGTGTGAGAGAGGGCTTATGAAAGTGAGAGATTGTGAGTTAAGTGGGTGGGTTAGCTATGATGTGCTAAGTGTAAAACCGTGAGTGTGGAATGTGAGTGAAGTGAAGTAGAAGCTGTAGGAGCTGTTGAAGCTGAACATGTGCTGTGGTGAACTGGAGTGCTGTCCCTGAAATAGTTCATCGGTTTAGGTAAGGAATTAGAGGTGTTTTGGCCAGTGGAGGCCCTACACCACAAGTAGGGGTGCGTTAGTGTTTATTTATTTGGATGAGTTTCTGTTGTTATTTCCCTTATTGATGCTCTGTAGTATTTCTTGGGTTTTTAGTTCTGTTCCTATGTTGCGATATTTTGTGCCCTTGTTTTTATTGCCCTGTGTTGTTTCCTTAGTGTTAGCTCTGTTACTTTATTAGTGCTGTGATTTGGTTACTTTGTAGATACTAGTTGGTTGATGAAAAATTGTTGAGAAGTATAGAGTAGTTTGTGGTGAAATGGAGGATGATAAACTGAAGAGATAGGAGGATGAGATAAGCGTGAATGAACTGATTTCCCTTTTCTTATGTCGATTTTATTCTTGTTGCATATTCTCTTACTTGTTGTTAGTTAAATTTCTCTGTATAAGCATGTTCGATTTACTATAATTGTGATCCTTCTTTGAGCATGTTAATCTAATTAGAGTAAATTAACTGGACTTGAGTGATTAATTAGACTTGATGCATGTTTAATTAACTAGTTTGATTAATTAACTAGTTGTCTAATTAATCATCGTTAACTAATTAACTTCACTAGGATAATTAACTAGACTAGCATGTTAAATTGACTAGCACGTTAACTCAACTTAACCTTAAGCATGTGTAATTGAAATCAATTAGAATCCAAATTGTACTTATTACTTGAGCATGTCAATTATCTAGTGAGCATGTCAAGTAACTAGTCGAGCATGTAAAGTAACTAAATGAGCATGTTAATCGATTAGGATAACTAATAATCGTAATTTCTTATTAGCATATAAATTAACTAGATTAACATATTTAATTAACTAACTAGAATAATATTCGCATGTCAATTAATTAGATATGTCATGTAATTAGCATGTAATTAGTAAGTTTAATTAGCATGTTTAATTAATTAGCAACACGTTAGTCAACTAGGTTGTACCATGAAATTTGCATGTTTAATCATTTAGCATGTTTAATCACTAATTAAAATAGGTTATGCCATGTTAGCATGTCAGTTAATTAGAGCAATTAACTAAACTACAATTAATTAACTAAACTTAAGCATATTAATTAATAGATAATAATGGTAGCTAACATAATCTATCTCCCTTGAGCATGTGAATTAACTAAGATATCTAATTAGGATAATAAACGAAATAAATTCTTGAGTATGTAAATTGACTGGAATAACCAATTATAATCTTGGGCATGTAAATTAAGTAGGATAAACAACTAGAATAATAATTGTAATTCTACTTAAACATGTTAACTGGAGCATGTATATCGACTAGGAAATTAACTAGGATAACCATCAATTGTATTTCGATTTCCATTTCGTTTATTATTGTGTTCTATAAGATCAGACATGCCTTCATCATTTCAATTCATTGCATCTTGTGAGATAGGTGTACAATTTCCGTAATTCCTTCATGATTTGCATTTCCTTAATGTTCGTTGTTTGGTTTCCTTATGTGTTGTGTTGTTTCCAGTTCAATATCATAATTGTTCTTTGTTAGGCGCTTTCAATTTCTGCTATCAATTACTTTCATTTCAATGCTCACTTCAATTTCTGTTAATGTTACAGTATAAAGCATCATCCATCATGTTAGGTTGAGAATGTATGGTCATGCATCATGTTAATAGAAACTAATAGGGAGTGCCACCGAAGTGGTACTAATGCATGCATTAAGTGATGTAAAATGTTAAAGAAAATGAAGGAAATGGGGAGTTAGAGGGCGGATGGGTAGCGGGTCTAGTCTGCAACTAGCCGAAGCCCTTTCCTGATCGGGTACGGGAGTTTTAGTTGCAAGTAAAAGGTTAGATCCGATCACTATTCTATCCCAGAGGAAATCCTTCAATCTTCCGCTCGATGTATGAGTAACGATTGAATGAAGCAAAGTAATAAAACAAACAAATGGCTTAATGAAAAGATTGGTTTGGGTGGCTTCATTCCAAAACGGACTAAAGAGTGGCATATCATGTTGCATTAAACATTTTCCTTACTGATCCATTAGGCTCATGTATTACTTGTGGTGTAGGTACAACTGACGAATAGATAGTAATAGGTACATATATGAGGAACGATGAACAAATAATAAAGTAAGGATGAAGGATTTGCATAAGCGAAATTGGGGCTAGCCAGGCATAAAAAGAGTAAACGAGAGCACAGTTGTAATAAAAATGGTATTTAATTGTTAATTTTTATTTCTCAAACGCAGTATTTCAATTGTCGAGTATTTCTTCCTTAAACGAATTTATTTACGCTTCCGCAATGTTTTAAACGAATGATTTCATAACGCTTCCGCAATTCATCAATTTGATTTCATAATGAGTTCAACGAAAGGTTAGTAGTAGTCCAGTTTAGCTTCATACTCTGATTTGTTTTAAAAGAGATTTCAACGATTTTACAAAAGTTTAAATTTTCACGCATTTAAAGGATTTACGAAAAACTGGGTCGTTACAATTTCCAATTATGTCTTCGTCCAACTAATGACTACATTCTAAATCAATAGAGCATATTTCCAAAGCTGTAATTTAACAGGTTTATGTCCAAGCGAAATAACACTTCCAACATCCAACAACATAACACTCCTACTCTTATTAACGCCCAACAACAGAGTAATGATTCGTAATGTTGAACTTAACAACTTATTCCACTTCATAATGACCTAACAGAACCCAACCGTG
This sequence comes from Begonia loranthoides, assembly GCA_022433065.1. Classification (NCBI taxonomy): domain Eukaryota; kingdom Viridiplantae; phylum Streptophyta; class Magnoliopsida; order Cucurbitales; family Begoniaceae; genus Begonia; species Begonia loranthoides. The sequence continues at coordinate 9,997,252 of CM039473.1, forward strand.
GCAACAGAAATCCATTCACACAACCAATAATAACAGCAGACAAATAACCCAATAAAAGAGCAGTTCATACGTATAATTAGTCATCCAACAGATTGATTCTCATTCACAAAATCCAGGAACTAAATCCAATAGAGGCAATAGCTAATCCCAGGGGAGGCAGGGACGGCTGGAGGGCGGCTCGCGTGGGTCTAGTCCAGGAGAAGGGGACTGCTCGTGTCGGGGGAGGAAAGTGATGGTTGAAAGGGATGAACATTCTAATGATTTAAGCCCTAAATTTACGCAGGCAGTGCGGACGTGCTGGTCTCGTCCGCATATGTAAAATTCAAAGGTTTACGGACGAGAAATGGCATCCTCGCCCTATCCGTACCGTCTGAATGCCACATTCGGACGCGATATGGCGGTTGCATAATGCGTCTGCATTCGTCCCAAAGTGTCCAGGAATTGGACAGATTCAAATTGGATGCATCCCGCTTGCGTCCTCACTCGTCCACATGCATCCGCAAGAATGCATTGGGAAGCAAAACCTCGTCCTGGTTCGTCCCAAAGCACAGGGACGGCTTCCCGTGCAATTGCGGACGACAATTCTCATCCCTATGTCGTTCGCATGCATCCGCAACACCTAAATTCTTACTTTTCCGTCACGTTTTCCAACTTAACCTTCATCCCATAATATTTTTCTCATAAATACACGTCACAACCCGACAAGTATAGATATGCAATGTAATATCCTACTCACCCCAACACTTGATTACATCGCGTATATATGGGAAGAACATTATCGGGAATACCCCCTTTACTTAACGATCCAAATATGTCCTTGGTAATATCCCGATTACTTTCCAATTACCTTTATTAAATTTTGATATAAAAAGTTGGGGTATTACAAATATCATCACCACATCGCCATCAATTTCAGTTTCACGTCTGTATTGTATCACTATAGGCAGAGCCCAGAGAAAAAATAAACCTCTAAGGAGATGTAGTGAAACTAATTAAGTTATTTATGCATTAAATGTGTTTGAGGGTACTTAATCTAGAGGGGAATCTTCTACATATTCAAATATAGTTATTTGTAACGATATTGATAGTTTGGTGATGCCATAGAGGAGATTGAATCTATTCACGAGTATGTTGCTCAAGTTTAAATTAATTTTTTTGTAATATTAGTAAAATATTTTGAGAAGTCATTTTAATTTATCCAAAGTGATGAGTGATTGTCTTTATTCAGCCATAATTTTTTCACCGCACAAAAAAAGTACACGTCCCAAAAGGCTCGTAGTGTCCACATAATTGTAAGAATTTTGTCTAGGCTTTAATGCATTACCAACCTTTCCAATAATTAATGGGTTACGATTGAGCATTCGCACAATATTTGATTAATCACTTTAACTACTTTAAATAAATCATTTAAACTACTTTAAAGAGTCCAAATAAACCAAAACAAAGTACTACTTTCAGACAATGAATACCAATATCTCACTAAACAACTAGCGAGTTTCTTTCATTCACAAGACATTATTCATCGAACATCTTGTGCTGTACACCCCAACATAGTGTTGTTGCCAACTTTCTAGAGGTTACTCGAGCTTTCCTTTCCTATTCGAAAAGAATGTTCCTAAATATTTGTCCAATGATGCATTATTATCCCCCATGTATGCGGTCAACTAGTTTCTTCCGGTGTTGTTGCATTCCAAACTTCACTTCGGCCTATAAAAATATAAGAAAAAATTAATTTAGATTTATCAACAATTAATATTCTAAATATTCTATTGACAAGTCTAATAAATAATTAGTATTTTATTACCACTCTAAGGAATTTGTATTAAAGAAATTTCAAAACTTTAGTCATACGAATTTTTAACTCTTAAATTTGAATAGATGTAATTAGCAATAAGCAAATTGATTGTGTTTTGACTCGAGAGTTTATTTTAATAAATTTGTAAGTTGAAATCCAATGTTATATATTAATAATTTTTATTATTATTTTAGCAAGTCATTATTTATCTTGAAATACTATGGAGGCAAAAAAAGACATATGTGCATGTGAGGGCCAAGAACAATGTTCACCTAAGAATGTGAATATCTTAGTAGTCACATATCATATTCCTTCAATGATATGATTGTGGCATTAAATGATGTAAGGATGTTACATTGTATGACTTTTCTAGGAATATTATCACACCACTAATTTTCTATGGCGTTTGATTTTAGTAGGGGTGTATAAAACTGTACCGGAACTTGCAATTTGATCTCGATTTGGTTTGGTTCTTATTCTTACATGAATCAAACAAGTTCTTACTAGAGAATAACGGGGAAAGATGATTTGATTTTTGGTTTTGTGGGTGAAAGAATTATTAAATTTAAATCAAACCATATATTATAAAATCTGACTCAAATGGAATGCTGAAGGGAGAATGCAAAATAGACCAGCTAAGATGGAAGAGTGACTTTGGGGAGCTTAAACCACAAATTCAAAAATAAGTCATAATTTAGTTTAAATCCTACTCAAACCCATAAAAATTGCTCAAACTTAAATTTGATATTATATATTTTAATAATATTAATTTTTATTTTTAATTTAAAACTAAACTGGAATTAAATAGATACATAGTTTACAATTTGATTGTCGTTATTCATAATTCTAAAACTTAAAAATCGTTAGCTAGCAGTTTGAATTGGTTGGGCTCCGAAACCCGACCAAGCTATAGATTCTAGGGAGATCCTTTTGTGACAACTTCAATTTGGTAGTCTCAATAAAGGAAAAATGATAAAATAATCATCGTACTTTATGATCAATGATAAATTAATCATCATATATTTTTTACTAATAAATTAACCACTGAATTATAGAAAAAAGTCGATGCTAACATCGCTGTCATATTTGCCGTTAAACATTTTGACGACGAGCCACGACAGCTTGACGACGAACTGTGGCAGGTTGATTGACCATGATCCGCCACAGATTGACCATGATCTGCGGTGGATTGTTAAAAATGAAATTCGTTTCTTTCACCTAGTGCGATGGTAAATCTTTGCACATCAATAATTCTCTCAAATTTCAACGTTTTTGGACACTTGAGGACTCTTTTTCTATCGTTTTTTCATGGTGCACAGGTAGGAGAGATCTGTTTTGTCATTCGGTGCATATCAGAGCAGGTTTGGGTAGGAAAAAAAAAAGATCGTTTATTGCAAAATTTGGAAGGCCATAACTTTGTGCTCAGTCGACCAATTTGGACAAATTTTTTTTAATTTCGCATAACTTTTTGAGATCTACACGTTGGTAAGTTGCCAACGGCAACTAGTCCCACTTTCGATGGCTAAAAATGCTTCTAAATCCTCCAATTTCCCTTACACAATTTAAAACCATAAAGTTTCGAACGTTTTTTTACCCGAATCTGCTTTGATAAGCACTAAATAACAAAACAGATGTTTCCTACTTATGCATCGTAAAAAGAAAATGGAAAACAAGTCCTCAAACGTCCAAAACTGTTGAAAATTGAGAGAATTATCAATCTACAATGATTCACCGTCGCGCACTAGGTGAAAGAAAAGAATTTCCTTCTTTTCAATCTGCGCCAGATCGTCGTCAATCCATGGTGGATTGTCGTCAATCCGCTACAGTTCGTCGTCAAGCCGCCGCGATTCGTTATCAAGCCACTGCGATTCATCGTTAAGCCGCCGCAATTTGTCGTTAAAGCCGTCGCAATTCGTCGTCAAAATATTTAATGGTAAACGTGATAGCATGTTAATAGTGACTTTTTTTTATAGCTCAGTTGTTAATTTATTAACAAAATTAATTTATAATATATTCATTATTAATCATAACTTAATTTGGTTGATTTGTTAATTTGTTACTTTTTTAATGTTTAGAAACTCTCATGTCAGACCTAACTTAAGTGGGGTTAGTTCATCAATCACAAATTGTTACACGTGTAACGATGCATTGGCTTTGACCTCGATCAATTTTGATGGTTTTGTTAATTATGTTAGTTAAGATAAACAAAACCCCCATCAATATTCAGTTGTGACCAAAACTATTGAAAACGATCGTCTTCTAAGCTTACCACAAAGGATAGGATTTCATTTACATTGTTAATTTATAGAAGTGTATTTTCTATTTTATTTTTATTTTTATTTTTTAAATTATATTTTAGAATATTAGTTAACATGCATTGGGCTCTAAAATTGTGTAGTTACAAATATTCTTTAGGGAAAATGACAAACCAACCATCATTCTTCACTATTTGTAACAAACCAACCATTATTTTTTTTTGCTAACAAATTAACCACTAAACTATAAAAAAATGTCAAATCCAACATCGCTGTCACGTTTACTGTTAGACATGACGTTGTGGAGCCATGACGGTTTGTAGACAAACCGCCGCAGATCCATAGTTTTTAAAAACTAAGCAAACAATTGTGATGAACCGCAGCGGTTCATGCCGCTTCATACCAAATCGTCGCGGTGTATTGATAAACCGTCGCAGTGTCTTAGGAACCCGCCGCGGTGTATCAACACACCACTACGGTTTACATACACACTGCTACGGTTAACTTTCAATTGTATAAATACACCGAGAACTCCTCACGATTTTCTCAGACATTTTGTCAGCGATTAACGAACCCTAGAGAATTCTGAGAGCTGAAGTGAACGGCATTTTGGCGAAGTTGAAGAATTTGTTGAAAAGCAAATCGCTTCTTGGAGTGTTGAGTAACCTATTATTAACCGTCAAGTTGAAGTAGAGCCCAGAACCACATTTTTTTCCAATTAGGTACGTGAATTGGAGATGAAACTGCAATAGTGTTGCACTCCGTCTCAGCAACTCTACACGAGGAGGACCTCCGTTTATTATGTCAATCCAGTAGTGACGAAGACATGCACAAGGCCGAGAGTACGCCTAGACGCCCACCACAAGCAAAATGCAGCTTCGCTGGTATGAGCCTTGGCAAAAAGTATAGTTCACTGAATAAAATTAGAGAAGAAATTGTCGATCATGCGTTGAAGAATGGGTACGAGATAAAATTCACCCACAATGACGCACATCGCTTGAGGGCTACCTGCCAGGAAGGATGCACGTGGCGGCTGCACGCCTAAAAAATGTAAGGTGAAATGACGTTTCCAATAAAATTCTACAACGATGTTCACACTTACTCGAGAAAGATGGAAAACCGTCATGCCTCTGCCAAATGGGTGGCAGCGCATTCCTTGGACAGATTTAAAGTCAGGCGACTAGGACCTTTCTTCCATAATTGAGACAATCATGAAGCTCTTCAATGTCAACATCACCCAGCCTTGCTAGCAAGGCAAGAAATGTGGCAAAAAAAATTAACGAAGGGGATGGCAATGAGCAATACAAGCTCCTATGGTCCTATGTCGAGGAGATTCAAAGGTCTAATCCTGGAAGCTTGGTGCGCATTGACCTAGAGATGAGTGCATTAAATGGATGTTTATATGTTTAGCTGCATGCAAGATGGCCCTGCTAAACTACGGTAGACCGGTTATTTGTTTGGACGGTTGCCACTTGAAGGAAGTGACTCCGGTCCAGCTGCTCACTGCTATCACCATCAACGGGAATGATAGAATGTATCTAATTGCTGGAGTAGTGGTTGAAGCAGAAAATAGGGCTTCTTGGAGCTAGTTTCTGGAATTGTTGCCCAATGATCTAGACACCTTGATCGGCAATGGATGGACAATTATTTCTGACCGACAAAAGGTGTGATTGATTGCTCTTACCGTCTATGTTTATGTTATGCGCTGTGTACCAATGTTTGACTAATACTATGAATCTTTTGTAAAGGCAAGTGTCAGCTGTCAAAGAGGTGGCAGGGCAAACGGTCCATCGGTTTTGCATCCGACACTTGTATGGCAATTTTCAAAAATAATTTAAAGGCAGGTTGTTCAATGATGTAATGTGTGTCGCGTCTAGAGCCACAATAGAGAGGCAGTTTCAGATAGAGATGGCGAAGTTATTTTTGCTTGACCCGATGGCCCACAACTATCTACGAGGAATAAATGGGAGATTTTGGGCCAAACATGCCTTCTGCTCTATCCTCAAATGCGACTTAAACTTCAACAACCTCAATGAGTTCTTCAACGCTTGGATCCTACCAGCCTGGGACAAACCTATTCTAAGTATGTTTGAGATCATACAAAAGGGCATTATGGGTAGGATCCTTAAAAAAATGAAAAGATGACTCACTCGACTGACTTTTTGTGTCTGCAGATTAGCAACCGGCTCGCCAAACTACAACTTGCCAGTCAAAATTAAAGCCCCCAGTTTTCAGGAGCTGCCCAGTTTGAGGTTAGCAACGGTATCGAACAATACTTTGCTGATTTGGACAGGCTTACTTGTACCTATTACCAATAGGAGTTGACTGACATCCCGTGTATCCATGCAATCCCATGCATTCACTTCAAGAAGAGATCTCCTGAGAAATTTGTGCATACATGCTATCACCGGGAAAGATACATGGCGATGTACTCCTACTTTGTTTGCCCCGTCAATGGACAAATCGAGTGGCCTTTTGTAACGTATCTTGATTCAATTATCCCACCACCATTTAAAACGGTTCCAGGAAGGTCACGAAAATGTAGAATACGAGATATGGATGAGGCCCTAAGCTGAACAGTGCTGCCCAGAAGACATATGAATATGACTTGTGCCCAGTGTGGGGGTGTGGGGCACAATTCCCGCACGTGAAAAGGTGGAGGTGCATGTGGCGGCAGAGGTAGAGGCAGAGGCAGAAGAGGAAGGTTGGAGGGCACATTTATGGGTTTCAGAGTCCCCGAGACAATTCCTGCCATAGTTCCTGAGAGAGTTGCTGAGACAGTTCCCGACATAGTTCCTGAGACGCAGGTGAGCCCATTATCACAGTTACATTTTCCAGTGTTATTTAAACTATGCTAATTTTATTTGCAATGCGTTTTGCAGCATTGTGATGCCAAGGTCCACAAACACAAACATACACAAATGTGGATCTTAAGCTTCCTTAATACATTGGTTGGATAAAGTAGGTTTGATATATATATATATGCGATTGTAATGGATGTTATCGTTGTAAAATTTGAATTGGTTTGATAAATTTGAATTGATATATTGGTTCCATGCATTTGGTTGCAGAGGATGAATGGAAATTGATTAGTATGCTAATGTCCAGGTACCAACTTTTCATTTGAATCTGTCTTTCAGTGCCATGACTAGCTGCTGCTATTTTTTGAAGCGCCACAACGGCTGAGTCACTGAGGGGGGTGGAGGTGTTGGCTGCTTCATGGTCTTGCGTACCCATTCCCCTCCAACTTTGCTGACCCTCATTCGGTCCACTTTCACTTTTTTGTACACGTTAGTGGTCGTCTCTCTAATTCTCGACTCATCCTCCGAGATGGGAATCCCATACTGCTCAACAATCTTTTGGATGAGCCAGTTGAACGGTAGATTCTTGACCGGATTGTTAAGCACCTCGTGCATGTGACTCAGGATGACATATCCGATGTCAACCTTTTTCCTAGTGAACATGTAGCAACCCGATCCTAAGTTTTTATTTAAGCGATGTAATTTCTTTGAAAACGGAATGAAAATGATAATTGTATATTCCATCATTCTGTGGGCATTATATTGCAACGTATAGCCTAGTAGGCGTTTAGTTGGGCGATATGTAGAAGGAAATATGTAGTAAAGGATGAAATTTTCAGGGGGGAAACGCTAATTTTCGTCCTTTACTTCTTGTTGACGAAGTGCCGACGCTGGCTGGAGAAGCATGGACGCTGCGGACGACTCACCTTAGCGTCCAATTTGAATCTATCTTAACTGGTGTGACACGGTCGATACATGCGGACGATGAGGACGCAGAAATTAGCGTCCGATATGAATCTGTCTTATTACTGTTTTCGCGGACGATGCTTGCGGACGCTGCGGACGACTCACCTTAGCGTCCTGTTTGAATCTGTCCAAAATTTGGTTACACAGACGACATCATGCGGACGAGGAGGATGCATTTTTAGGAAGCCATTTTGTAGTGTAATCATGGACTTGCGGACGATGCGGACAACTGTACGGCGTCCGCAATCGTCCGAAGGACAGCAAATCTGTAGAAAATCAAAATTTAAAAATCAGCAAATCAACGAAAAATCGACGTTTTAGTGCATGAAAGTCCTAGTAGCTACTGGGTAGCACCAAAACGCCACGCCATGTCTCCCTTGTGTCTCCTTAGGTAAGCTTCTCCCCTATTTAGTCTCTCCTTCCTCCTCCATGTATTCCCGCTGGTTTGTTTTGCTGAAGTGGGGGAGGGTGCTGCTGAAGGAGGGAAGGGACTGCTAGGGAGGGAGTTGCTTTACGTGAGGATATTCAGGTAAGGAGTGGATTTATTTTGGCTTTGTGCCCTACACCCAAGTAAATTGTGTGTGTGAGTGTGTATTCTTGTTGTTTTTCTAGTTTTGGTCTTTATGCAGAGAAATATGCTTTCTCCTCTGGTTTTGGTAAATGTTTCCATTGTGATACCCCTTTGTAAAATGCTAGATGTTCCATGATATGTTTATAGTAAGAAATGAGAAATTTCCTCTAGAATTGCTTTCAAGAATGATAAGGAAATGAAAAAGGAAGAATGATGGTTATGTTAGTTGCTTTGCTAGCTAATATGTTAGTTGTAAATGATTTTCCTGAAAAGAATACTCAAGTGTGTTGCTTTAGTTTTCCTAGAGTTACTAATTTTCTATCCATGATTGTGATGCATATGTAAGTATGTCTAGTCTTAATTTACTGATGTTATAGTATATGAATTTAGTATAGTTTAGTTGAAATTCTAATAGATTTCGCTGCTTTGGTATGAAAAGCATGTTAACCAAGTATGTTATTTCTGTTTTAATCAATGAGGAAGATGCTAGTCGTATACGCCTCAACTATCGTGTTTGTTTAGTTATTAACACGAGTTGTTACATAATCAAGTAAAAGAGCATGTTTAGTCGAAAATGCATATTGTTCGTATTATGATTCACTGCTATTAATTATGAAGTATGTCAAGCTTAGTGACTCACATTTCCTCCATGAGAAACTTATTTTGTTTGTGATAGATAAGGATAGTTAAATACTGTTTTAATGTGGTTGTTCATTTCATTTCTTGTCCATGATATTATCTGTCATATGTGTTTGGTTGATTAGGAAAAATGTTATATAGATTGAGTCCATGATAATAGAAACCACGTAGGGGGTAACCTCCTGGAAGGTACCCACATGCATAAGTGAGGAAAATAAAAAGACTATGAAAAGAACGAACCCAAAAAGGCGGGTATATGCCAGAATAGAAAAGAACCCAAAAAGGCGGGTATATGCCCGAATAGAAAAGAACCCAAAAAGGCGGGTATATGCCGGGATAGAAAGAACAAACCCAAAAAGGCGGGTATATTCTGGAACTAGGGAGTTAGAGTAGATGGGTAGTCCAGATCTAGCCTAGCTACTAGGATACACCCCTACCAAGATGGGAAAGGGACTAGTAGCCCACAAGGGGTTAGTTTCCGTACAGCTATGTCATCTCAAAGGAAAACCTCCAATCTCCAACCTCGATGTACGAGTTTAAAGAACGAACAAAGAACAAGAATGTAATGAAAGAAGTTGGAATTGTGGCCCCATTCCAACAAAAACTAAAGAGAAAAATGCATAATTGTTTTTTCCCTCTCCTTACTGAGCATAAGCTCACGTCCTTACTTGTGGTGTAGGTAACGATGGATATATGCTAGAGATTAAAGAAGAGGTCATTCCGGTGGAACCTACGGTTGGTCCAACAATGACGCCGGGGGAGTGGTAGTATGGTATGATATGGTATGGTATGGCATGGCATCAGAAAAAGAAAGGTTAACAAAAAAAATTCAGTTTGTGTTTTTGGGCTATGTAATCTCGATAAGTGAGGATTTGAACTTCAATTATGTTTTGAATGCCGCCATGTTTTGCATGCCGTTTTCAATAAAAGTAGTTTTTCTCGTTTAAGTATGCTTCTGAAATTATTTATTAACTATTTCTTTTAAGCATGAAAGAATGAAATTTACTAACGATTCAGAAATTGATGTACTCTGATGACCACAAATGATTTTAATTAAGTTCTTAAAATGGTTTAAGAAATCCAGGTCGTTACAGAACACCTTCTCCATCAAATAGAGATCCATGCAGCTAACATGGTTTCGATGTCCATCCCGAGGCAAAATCGTGTACATCGTGATGAGGTGGATCACTCGGGCTATAGCATTCACCTCCCTGCCTTTGGCTTCTTGTACTCAGCAATCTCAAGATCCCTGTGCAACAATCTAAGCACCGCTAGCCCTTCTCCTCGGCTGATGAAAGGTGGATCCCTAGATACGTGATAATATTGATCGCTTGGCCCCTCTAGTACACATCCAAGCATTATATTCAGATCGTTGGGAGTCAACCTCAACTCCCGTCTAAACATATACGTTCGCACCTCTAATGGTTGGGTGGACAGTTCCTGCGTAAAACAGTCTGACAATCCTCTTGCAATAACTACCCTCTATCTGGCACAAACTGCCTAATCCAGCATTCTCTACCAATTGTTGAATTCTCATTCTAGCCAAGGACTCCAACTCTACTCTTTTAGAAACAATAATTCAACAGTATTTTATATCATTTCACACCGTTCTTTGACGTATGTTGTCCTGAATAGTTGGGACTGGAAACCCGCTGTAATGGGTTGGAACCAGACCACTGAACCTCTGGTTGGTCGTTGTTCATGCTCATGTTGAAGTTAAAATTGAGATTGTGCAATGGTTTCTCTAGCCTCCGCGGTTTCTCCGTGTTGCACCGCCATGGTTTGGACTGTAGGATCGATATGCGCCTATAGAGGGGGGTGAATATAGCGTTTTAACTTTTTCGTGCGATATTTTAATCCCTAATTACCCTAAGTGATTTAATGCATATAATTAAAATATCGATAACAAATATATGCAATAATATAAAAAGTAAGGGTTAGAGAAATGCACACAATATTTGTTTACGCAGTTCGGCAAACTAGCCTACGTCCGCGCTCCAAGTTGCACTTGGAGATACACTATGTAATTGGCTTGCAGGTGCCAATAAACCGTTTACAAATTGACTATTAGATAGGGCGTCACCCTTGACTAATTCTTAGGTCGTCAACCTTAGACTCTTACGAGTCGTTACCCTAAATTGACTATTGCGGGGCGTCACCCAAGTATGATGAATTCTAAGGGAATCACCCTTTACAATCAAGCACAATACTAAACTCGGAAACTTAAGCTTAAATCTAGCTAATCCGCATTCTCCCAAAATATAACTCACAAGTTCGGAACAGGGAGAATTGGATTTACAACACAATTAAAAGCTCACAATGAGTAGTATTTGAGTATTGATTTTGCCAAGGCTTCGCCTCGAATATTCGATTCGTTAGTTGTGGAGAGCATAGATTGATCCTTTATTTATAGACACTGCCACAGCGGCTTCCTGACGACCTCATCGTCCGCACCTATCGTCCGCACGACCGTTGCAAAAATGCCCCTTGAAAATATAGCCGTTGGACAGAATTCTAGGCATTTGCGGACGCCATTTTCATCGTCCGCTTCGTCCGCACACATCGTCCGCACAAATCGTCCGCACAAATCCAGAACTGGACAGATTCAAAGCGGACGCCAATATACGCGTCCGCACTGTCCGCACCGATTGGGTCTATCGTCCGCGACAGCACAATTTTGAGGGGGACGCAAAACCATCGTCCTCTTCTTCATATCCGTCCGCATAGTTGAAGACTTGCGGACGCCAATATACGTCTGCCTCGTCTGCGACCACCGTCCGCATATCCATCAAAATGGACAGAGGCAAACCGAACGACAAAGCCTCGCATCCGCTTCATCCGCAGCATCCGCGACAGCATAGCCTACTTCATATTTCCACAAAATGTTTCCTCTAAGTCATACGAATCTTCCATTCTCCTGCATAGACTTAGAGAAATACATTAAACATTCCCAATACCCTTAATCAAGGGTATTCTCAATTTAATCAATAAAAATGATATATAAGAATTCAATGTATAAACAACTTTTGCACTTTATTAAATTTCACATCATCTTTATCACATAGTCTACACAATCTCCCTTATAGATGATGTCCATAACATATAAAGTTGTTTATATCCTAACCTAAGCATGTGCCACAAACATTGTATATTTGATTTGCTCAATTAAGTTATGCAATTTATCAACCAATTAATCCAAGCAACACGCTACTTAAATACAACTTATTGATCAACTAAATTAACACACAATTTAGTCATCATCAAAATAAAACTTAGCCGACCAAAAAGGCTAACATGGACAGCTTGCACCGCCGTGGTTTGGACAGAAAGGATAGCAGCGGGTGCTCCTTCATGCACCATTGCTGGACCGGCAGAGCCCGTGGTTTCTGCCTCTGGTATTGATTGCGACGGACCACCCTTTCGTTTGAGCGCCATTTTCTTTGCTCAGGAATACATTGGTATCGAAGGTTTGAGCTTGTTGTTCACCTAGCCGAGGTTTTCGATGTTTATTCATGGTGAAAATGTCAGATCCCTCGATCGAGTATTATGTATAACGACAGAGGATCAAAGACTGAGGCACGACAAACCGCTACGATTTAGGATAACGTTGTAGCGGTATGTCAAGACACTACTGCGGTTTAGGATGACGCCGCAACGGTGTGTCAATACACGGAGGTAGTTTGGTATGAAGCTGTCGTGGTGTATTGACACACTACTGCGGTTCCTAGATGAACCGCCACGGTTCATCACAATTGTTCGCTTAGTTTTTAAAAACTATGGAGTTGCGGTGGTTTGTCTATAAACCACTGCAGTGCCACATCATCACGTCTAACAGCAAACGTGACAGCGATGTTAGATTTGACATTTTCTCATAGTTCAGTGATTAATTTATTAGTGAAAAAATGATAATGCTTAGTTTGTCTCAAATAGTAAAGAATGATGGTTGGTTTGTCATTTTCCCTATTTTTTATGAGTAGGTCAAATGGTAGTTGTCTAACTGAACCACCAAAGAACTATAACTATACCAACCATTTCAAACTCGGAGGCATGGTTTGGTCCAATTTTGGAAAGTAGGTGGTACGATGGATCCTACAACTACAAAAATATATATAATTACCTCTAAGATTACTCATTACTTTTCTACTAGTGTTATTTGTATTCTTCTCGTAATTAAAAAAAAAGTTGGTTTTATTTTTGACATTTTCAGATTTAAAAAGAAACCAAAGACTTTGTATTTGAACATGAATGAATGCATGAGAATTTAAAATAAAAAAGAAAGCTCATCTCTATGGCCCATTGTCTACTCTGGCTTCAAATAAAAGTGTCAAATGAGCGTACTAGCAAGTCAAGTTGAGCTCCTATTTTATTGGAAAATTAACAAAATAAACTCTATAGTTTGACACCAGTTACACTGTAAATTTTGAAGAAAATTTACAAACAACTAAAACCTTAAACTATAGAAAAAGAATGATGTAAACCTCATAGTCTCGTTTCCTGTCAAAAGATGTTGATGCAAACACCGCAGTTTTGTTAATATCAAGGACAGTCAAATGGAAACGTCCAAGGCAACAACAACAGACGTCCTTCAACAACGAGGGACGTCCAAGGCTAATCCACGAATGTCCCTCACTTATAACCGATGTCCTTCATCCCACAACGGACGTCCCTCGATTAAGACTACGTTGTTTAGCCCACAACGAACGTCCATGGATGATAGTGGACGTCCATTGATGCTGAGAGACGACGTTGTTTAGTATTGAGAGACGTCCCCCAACTTACCAAGGACGTCTCTCATTGACATGGAGGTTCGTCGAAAGCTGCGGGACGTCCATTATGGTTTAAGGGATGTCCGCTATAAGTCAAGGGACGTTCGTCTTAAACAGAGGAACGTCTGTTGTATGTCGAGGGTATCGTTGACATCTCTTAATGCTAAACAGCATCCTTTCTCAATATTCATATCCTACGACCGACATCGGTCTTGGATGCCAATCATCCCATCTTGAATGTCCATTCCCAGTGATGGACGTCCATTATACGTTGAGCAAACTTCAACTCCGCCTATATAAGCGGAAAGGACGTCCATTGAGCCCTAGCCGATTGTCGAGTGACATTTCAACTTCCTCAAAACATTTCGAATTTCCAAAATTTCTCCTCATATTTCTAGAACCAAACAATGGCATCAAAGGCTAGACAAGTCTAAATGAAGCGTAAAGTGGCTCTCTTCGACACTGAAGGTTAATCACGAGGTGATTCGACCAGTCATCGCCTATCTACAAATGAACAATCTACACTTATGTTCATGAAGACGTCATCCAAGAAAAGGTACAACAATGACCTCATACATCGTTCAATAATTGTATCTAGAAGGGTAGAGTTTAATAGATTCACAGATTTTGGAATCGAAGAAATATTCTAGCGCATTGGACTGGCTTGGATGTGCAAGATTGGGGAGTATTATTGTAAGAGGGTGGTCAAATTATTTTACTCAAATCTGGTGCTAGGCATCAAATAACTAAATGAGTTAAGAACTTATCTGTTTGGGTGGGAGATTAGGCTAACTATGAAGGAGTTAAATGAGATGATTGGATGCTCCATAGAGGAGCCAACAAAGGAGTATTTCACATATCCAAGAACCCAGACTTTGTAAGACAAAGAGAAGGTCTGGCATTGCTGAAGCAAATGCATCGCAATCTTGACGTTGAATTTTTCTATATGCCCAAATCAAAGGACCTAAATGCCAAACCAGAGTCATCCATCACATGATAACCCACACAATTCTACCACGTGATGGACATAGAGACCATGTTAGCTGCATAGATCTCTATATGATGGAGAAGCTCTACAGCAAGAAGAGATTCAACGTTGAATACGTGATTATTAATCTGATGAAGGCAATCCTAAAAAGTCCAAGGAAGAACCTCTTTTATAACTAACTCATTCATAAGATAGTTAACAGTAGCAGAATGGCGCTCCCTCTCTACGAGCCAAGATCAATGAAAGGCACTTGACGTCTTCAATCAAGTGACATTGGCTTGGATGGGTATGAACAAAGTAGGAAGGGAGTGGATATTCAAGGACATAGACACTCCATCCATGTCAACTGCACAGCCTCCATCGACATCGGTTGCACTGCCTCCTTCAATGTCGACTACACTACTTCTTTAGACATCCGCTTTACCAAACTCAAATCACGTGGAGGTGGAGGATAATACTGTTCATCACCATTCTCAGTCCTCACCCTATATACTGATGACTGAGGAGAGTAGAATTGACTTGTTGCAAATTTGGAAAGTCATGAAAGGCAAATGAACGATATTTACACCACTATACTACAACTAAAAGATGAGCAGAGGAGGCATGTGGATCCGCCAGCAACCCCTCTAGCAGTCCAGTCAGCAGCCTGACCAATAGTTCCTCCAATAACTCCACTAGTATCCCCACTAGCAGCTCCTCATGCAGCCCTTCCATTAGCCTTTCCATCTTCTATTGCCGGACTGAATATATGTCAGTAAGTCTTTTAGCTTAGATGCATTTTCCATGTATGCATTATTACTATGGTCTAGGCTCTTTGAATTTGATATAACAATGCATTACAACAATGTATGTCTCTTATCATCAGGAAAGCATCCCCTCCTCCAACCCTTGCCAAAGTTCAGAAGATATTGGCAACGGGTCCTCCATCAAAGGAAGCAGTTCTAGGGCATGCTTCACATATAAAGTTGGACTTGGTATGTCTTTAATTTGGTTTTGTGTAATGTATCGAATTTGCACTTAGTAGTCTAAGGGTAGTGATTAAACTGATCATTGTAGCCTATGAACTTGATGGCAGATTTCATGAAATTGGCGCGTGCAAATACCCAAAGGAACATGGAGACATGTGGTATTCTTACTGACATTTGATCATTTCAAAGTTATTCTCAATTTTGATTGTATGCTTAAGACATCTTGCTCCATATTGTCTTTTTTCAAAATGACAATGTTTTCACGATAACGACCCTTCTCATTCCAAAGCAAAAGGATATCTTACTCAGTGAGGATAACTTCTTAAGAATGTGTAATCAATGTTTAAGATGTTGTTATGGAAAACAAATCTCTTGAATGCTTTCTTTATATGCAGTGAAACACTTTGAATGAGAAGAAGGTACTTGAAGTATAACTGAGGAACTCGCAAATAAGTTTTGGTTGGATCCATGTAAGGCACTTTTATTCCTTCATGTAATATTTTTTCCTCTTGTCTAGCTACTTATAATATATGGTTTTAATTTTTGATACACCCAAAGCAAAGTTATTTCATGTCATCAGTTGACCTGCACACCCATTATGGCTACCAAGTGATGTTACTTGAGGCAATTGCAATTGTCATGGCCCTTACAGATAAAAAGCGGTACATTTTCTCACCCTGCGCTATATTCATTCTGCTTTGAAATTATCTACTAATTTTCCCTCCAAATTTTAGCTCATACAACATATTTCAAATCTCAAACCCTGTAGGGATGTTGGTGATTAGCAAGTGTCAACAGAGTGGTTTCCATCCACACAATGAAGCCCCTCCAGAGGCCCTTTTCAAGCACTCCTCTCATGTTGAAATCAACCCTGCGTTAAGGTTCAATGTCATCAATCTCTGGCAAGTATAATTATACGTTTGAGTTATTGTACATTTGTTTATGTGTTGTTGTACATTTGTACATTGGTGTTATTGTACATTTTTTTATCTGTGTTATGGTATTTTGGTTGTTGTTGTTGATACTCTGGACATTGTTGTTGCTAATATGTCAAAATGTAAGTCGAGGGACATCTGTAGGGGGCTAAGGGACATTCATTTGAAGGTAAGGGACGACCATTGTAAGCTGAGGGATGTTCTCTGTCAGCTTAAACGTATGTTTATGGAAGAGGGACGTCCATTTTGGGCTTCAGGGCGTCCATTTTGAGCTTCAGGACATCCTCTTTTGGTTGATGGACATCCGTTGTAGTAGCTGACATCTCTCAATACTACGACGGACATCCATTAACCCAATACGGATGTCTCTCTCACACTCTCTCCTTTCAAGCTATGTATTAACATTGAATTGATGTAGCTTTCTATTTCTTCATTTAAATGGCATAATTTTAAAGTCAATTTACAATACGTGACTTACGGATTCAACTCAACGCTCTCGTTTAGTATCGCAGGACATATATGTCATTGAGGGACGTCCCTTAGCATTCATGAATTTCCCTCAATGCTTAACAACTTCATCTTTTAGTATTGAGGGATATCCATTTTAAGCAGAGGGACGTCCACTGTGGGCTGAGGGACATCCGAAGTGGGCTGACGGACGTCCATTGTTGGTTGATGGACATCTAACGTGAGTTGAGGGATGTCCATCTACCTAAATTGGACATCTCTCTCTGCAAACAAGTTCATTTACATCCATCCATTAGCAAACAAGTTCATTTACATCCATCCATCAACAAACAAGTTTATTTACATCCATTCATCAGCAAACAAGCTCATTTACATCTATCCATCATCAAACAAGTTTATTTACATTCATTCATCAGCAAACAAGTTTATTTACATTCATTCATCATCAAACAAGCTCATTTACATCCATACATTGCATTCATTCCATCCATTGAATAAGTTAATTGCATTTAATAGAAGATGGTATCAACAAAATAATGCCCAATCATTTGTCTTAAGATCAGTTGCATCAAGACAAATCCAAGTTTGCTGAATGGAAGTGGTGTATGATTCTCATAATTTTATATGTCCTCTCATGTTTGCTGTATGGATGCCCAAGAAACTCTCTTGAACATCCATGAGCAATTTGTTGACATTCATACAACGAACATGTGAGGACATATACAGTTATGGTAATCAATCACCACACAACTAGTCATGGGGCTGTCTTCATGATGATACAAATAAGATAGCAGTATTATTGAGTACCATTAAGTACAATTAAGTTACTAACAAATGAAATAGTACCATTAAGACATATAGTTAAGGGTGTGAATGTGGGGTGACGGACTCCTGCATAACACAAATGCAATACTATGTCACACAAAGTACACATAGTTAGAATAACGTTTAAAAGTGAAACATTTTACTCACTTGTGTCTCGGCAATAATGGTAAAACCCATAAATGTGTCTTGTGAGGATCCTCATCCACCACTTCGGCCTCTGGCTCTACCGCTACCACTTGCCTCGGGCTAAGCCTTCACCTTGACAAGAGCGGGCATTGTTGCCCACACCCTATCAATGGCTATATGTTATGGGGACATTTCTCCTACTCACAACCGTTCAGCTATGGGGCTCGTCTGCATCCCTCACTCTTTGTTTTCGAGGCCGCCCTGGAAGTCTCTTAACTGGCAGATGCAGAATTGGATGCAGATCCCTTTCTGTCCACATGTGTTGGCCACTAACAGGTCAGGTAAAGTGGGAGCACATCCTCATGCATGTGTCCAAATTGACTACATACCATTCATTACCATCACTGACCTTAAACCGACTATCTCTTGCGAATGTTGGATACAAATTTCGAGCAACATGTTGTAGTTTGGCAAGCTCCTTTTTTATATAAGGACACAATATGTTAGTCGACTTGGCCATCTTGCCATGTTTCTTAACGATCCTACACATGATCTCTGTTATAATCATCTCGAACGTAGTGAGAATCCGTTTGTCTAGGTCGGGTATGAGGTAAGCGTTGTAGGACTCACTCAAAATTGTGGAGGCTTATGTCACACTTTGAGATGGAACTAAAAGCATGTTTTGACCAAAACCTCAGGTTGATATTTCGCAGATATATGTGTGCTGTCTGGTCAACCCAAAAGAGTTTCTTCATCTTTTTCTCAAATTGTGATGATGTTGTGACCCTAGCTACCTTCCATATGGCACCCTTATACAAATTGCCTCGAAATTATTTTTGAAATTGGCATACAAATTTCTAAGGCAGAAACGATGCTCAGCTGCTGGTGTATATTGTTCAACAATAGGCACCAACCTCTTTTGTTGGTCAAAAATAAATGTTCATCCCCTACCTATATCACTGTCTACGTCCAAAAGGAAGCAACTCAAAAACTAAACCAAGAGTTTCTTCATTCTAATTCAACAGTTGCTACTACAACTAGATAAATTCCATCATTATCATCAATGTTGATGGTTGTGAGCAACTAGCCTGAGCACGATCCCTTCTAGTGATAGTCATCCAGGCAAATGATAGGTCTACCACACTCCATCAAACCTCTCTTGCACGTAGTCAAACATATGTACATCCTTCGAAATATTGGATAGGGCATAAGATCATTCGTATCTACCATAATTAACGTGTTGGTAGGATTGGATTTTCAAATCTCTTTTTTGTATGCTCATAGTTGCATATATTATTCGTCACCATTTCCTTCATTCAGTTTTTAGACTATATTCCTTGCCCTTCTGGCAAGATTCGGGGTGATGTTGACATTGAAATTCTTCCTAACTATTTCAATGATAGAAGGAACGTCCCACGTGGGATAACTTTTGAACCTATCCAAATATTGGTTTGCCACCCATTTGGTAGAAGCATGTCGGCTTTTCATCTGTCATGCACAGGTGAACCTCATTATAACTCTTAATTTGAAATGTAATTTCACCTTTCATTTTTGAAGCGTGAAGCCACCAACTACATCCATCCTTGCACACGACAATCAACCAATAAAATTCGCTTTTGAAAAACTTTATCTCGTGGCCATTCTTTAACGGATAATCAACCACTTCTTCTCTAACTGCTTTCAACTAACTATACTTCTTCCCTATACAGATATCAAAAGACGAACATTCCAGCTGAGAAGGCATACTCTCCGCCCAATCATCATCTGATGAGGTACATATTGAACAAAGCTCCAAGTCTGAAGATGCCAACATTGAATGCACCTCTACACCAACTTCGTGATAAAATGCACGTTGCTCATCGGCCTGGACTACCGAAATAGGATCCACCTCCATTCCGCAGTTACTGGATTCTTCATCGTTGGATGGTGCAACACTCCTCGACGTCATTTAATGTGCAACACTCAAAAACTTCAATGTTTGATTGTGTTCGTAGATTTAAGGTTTCTGCTTGCACTCACAGAGGACATCCTTAACACTTATATAGATGGAGTTGAAGGTCGATCAATGTCATCGTTTAGAATTTATGGACGTCCATGGCATGTGGGGCGTCCATGCGATTGAGGGATGACCATGGTTTAGTAAGTTTAAGGACGTCTCTCAATACTAAACGATGACATCTCTCAACATCAAGGGATGTCCCTAGCATCCACGGACATCCCTTGATGCTAAACAACATAGTAAGTGGAGGGAAGTGCAATGTGGGCTTTAAGATGTCCATTGTTGGCTAAGGGACATCTGTTGTAGGCTGAACAATGTAGACTTAAGTCTAGAAACGTCTGTTGTGGGATGAGGGACATCCATTATAAGTCGAGGGATGTCTGTTGTGGAACGAAGGACGTCCATCATAAGTGGAGGGAGTCTGCTCCCACTTAAAAACGTTTGTGTCTTGCACATGACCCCCTTCAACATAATGTCTGTAAGCGCCTTTGGAAGATGGTCTAACTCCATCTTGGCAGTACATTCTGTAACGTCCCCCGGTGCTCCCAGTACAATATTGTCCGCTTTGGGCCGAAGCCCGCACGGGTTTGTTCTTGGGGTTAGCCCAAAACGCGTTGTACTAGGTAGGAAGGGGCTCCATGCTTATATACCATGCATTTTCTACTCTCCCAAGCGATGTGGGATTGTACCCCCCTGATATGGGCCGGACCCACAACTGGGCATTTCTGGCCTTCACAGGGCGGGATGCCACACATTCTCATTGAGGGATGTTTGTCTCTTGATCCAATGAGCATGATCCATCATCCGCAAGGGCCTTTGGAGGATGGCCTAACTCAATCCTAGCCATCCATCCTCGTTGAGGGACGTTCGTCCTCAATCCAACAGGCCTAACCCTTCGGCCTCGAGCACCTTTGGAGGATGGCCTAACTCCATCTTGACCGTCCATTCTCGTTTAGGGACGTCTTTCCCTCGATACGTAATACCCCAAATTTCTACATCAAAATTTATTAAGAATAATTGGAAAAGTAATTAGGGGTATTTGGATTTATTGGATAATTATCGGGGTATTACCAATGACGTATTCGAAATATTATAAATTATGAAAAATCAAGGTAAATAGAATAAATGCTAATTTAATAAAATAAATTATTAAGTGTGATAAATAATTTATAGGGGATAATTAAATGGAGAAATTAGAAATAAGGGTAGTAATGAATTAAAAACATAATTTTAAAAATAAATAAAAGATTTAAAGGGGGATTTATTGGTCAACTAAACCGGTTCAAGGGTGAACCGGTCCAATGCGTGTCAATCATAACAAAAGGCCTTCGGCCATTTGTTTTGTCGCAGAGAAGAATAAAAGAGAGAGGGAGAGAGGCAAGAGGCGAACGGGAAACGGGTGAGCGACGATGAGGTCCACAGCGAGGAGATGATGACAGCAAGTGAGGAGGTGTTGGCTGATGGCAACGAACGACGCTGGTTCGTCCGGTGCAACGCTCGCAGAATAGGGCTCGGAATTGGGTCCTCTGCGGGTTTCATTTCCGACGACGAATAGGGGTGTGGTTTCCCTCCTCCTTTGTATTTCTTCTTATTTGGTAGCCGATTGGAGGCATTGTAGTGCTGATTCGCGGTTGGCAGTGGTACTCCGGCATCTGGTCGGGATGTGACCCGGTTCAGCTTGACCGATTCGGGCAAAATGTTGTCTGCTATGCATACAACCTTTCCAGCCTGGAATTGCAGCGTGGGGAACATCCCCTGAAAAGGTGAAGAAAATTGTCGAGCATTTTGGAGAACAAAATGGCAGGGGACTCCTTTCTCTGGAAAAAAAAAATGTTGGAGGCAGATGGATGTTCTGGAGGATGCCGAGAGCTTCTGATGAAGGCAGAGAAAGGTCAAGCGAAGGATGGAGAGCTAAGGGCTTGCTCTCGGGTGACCCTAGTAAGTGGGATTCCTCCCCGTTGATCTAGAGTTTTTGGATGTCTGCTCTCTGTCTGTTATGGATGCCCTTTGTTTCTGTGTATTGCTTTGTTATAGACCGATAAAATGGATAAATAGTCTCTGTGGTTGGAAGATTTATCTAGGTGAGTTAGTCCTTGGTTTATGTTGTGTACTACTGGATGTGTTTGGTTTTGCATCTTGGGTCTTATTTGGATAATAACTAGATATTGCTCTGTTGTCTGTTGGTTGTGGAAATATAATTGTGAAGAGTGGATAGTGATGTTGTTGGATAAATTTTTTGACCATAGGCAATGTTAAATGTCAATGTTAGCATGAAATGGAATTACCTTGTTGTATGGTTAATGAGTGAATGCCTCTGTTTAATGGTTAATGATTTCCTCGGTTAATGGTGATGACTTGTCTGGTTAAGATTTGGAATAAGTTATGGGATTGAGTTGTTTATAATTTCCATATAATTAGTATGAAGCGAATGTGCTCTCTGTTGTTGCTCGTGACAAGTCCGTGACAAGTTTATAAATTGTTAGTTATGTATGTTGGGATGATCTGTCTACTGCCATTATATTTGGATAAAAAGAATGATGAACATGCTTTGTTGGTTGCTAAGTTGTGAATATTGGCATTTTGTTAAGTGTTAAAGTATAGATTTCGATGAGAAGTTGTCAATGATAAATGTGTTGATTGTGAAGGTATCAGAAAGAGGAAGAGGATAAGAATGTAGCACTAATCGCATTAAAGAATTGAGGTAAGGAAAAACGGGTGTGTCTTGGCCATTTGGAGGCCCTGCACCACAAGTATGGGTGTGTGAGTTTTACGGATGTGTCTTGGCCATTTGGAGGCTCTGGACCACAAGTATTAGCTGACTTTAGATGTTGTTTGCTGATTGTAGATGATAGTTTCTTGAATTGATATTTCCCTTGGATGATCTACTGTGTAGAATGCGAGTAGATTATTAGCATGATGTTCTATGATGTACTTCCTTTATTGCTAGAGTTCCGTGATTTATTCCTTTATTTCGCTGTTATAATTGTTCTGTGATCATTATTAGAATTGTTCTCCTTGTTGCTAATAATTGGTTTCCATGATAAGTGATCAATGGTTAAATGTGATGAGTATAAAAGAGTGTGAAGAGTGAGAAGCATGAATAAGTTAAGAGTTCCCTTAAACGTCATGTTCTTGAATTGTTGTCTAGTTTAATTCCTCCTTGTGTTTATTTCCTTTGTGTTATTGAGCATGTAAATGGATAATTAACGATGACTAAATTGAGTAGGCTTAATTAACCAGAATAACTACTATGTTGAATTAGTAGGTTTAACTAATTAGTAGCATGTGAATTTACTAGGTCATGCCATGTAATCAGCATGTTTAATTTATTAGCATGTATAACCTCTCAAGTATGTTAATTTAACTAATTAGTTGAGTATGTTAGCTAGCATGTCAAAGTTACATGATTTGGTCTTGACGCATGTTAATTGATTAGGACAGTTAACTAGAGAACTTAACTTAGTAAATCTGAGCACGTAAGCAATTTGTATGTAAACCGAATAACGAGTAACTAGAAAGAATAATATTAGTCATCTAGAGCACATTAATTTACTTAATTGGAGTAATTAATTAGAATCAAACTTGTTCAGTTGCTAATGAACTAACCAGTTGTTAAATGACCAAATTCAAGCATGAATTAACTAGTTGCACACGTTTAATTAACCTAATTAATCACCGATGCATGTTAATTAAGTAGAATGAGTTAGCTAGTAATTGAGAAAACTCAAGCATATAATTAATGAGGATAATAATATTAACATACTAGTCTTTCCCTTGATTATATTCTGCATGTTACTCTTTTACTATAATTTCCTTTAATACAATTATATTGTCTTTTGCCACCATTCCCTTTACGATGCTTTACTTCAATTGAAATTAATGGAGATGCTTTACTTTATTAGCAAATAATGGAAAAGAGGAAAGAAAAAGGAATTAAGTAGGAACGGATTGAGAATTTCAATGACTATATGAATAGATGTTTTTATATCTCCTTTGTTATTGTTTCTGTCACGACCCAAATGGGACCCAAGACAGAACGGGGAACGATCCGGCCCAAATAACCAAATTGCCCAACCCTTTTTCTCTTAAATTTTATTAATTAATAGTGGAAGACTTAAACTATTATTAAATAGTTAGGACCCAACGAACATAGGCTTAACAGGTCCAACAAGTGATATCAGATAGTAAAGCAATATAATCCAAAATAAAATAATTGTGCAAAAATTAAGAATAGAGATTTAAGGATTACAGTTATCCAAATAAATATCTCACTAAAAGTCTCTCAAGGTAAGTTATTAAAATAATAGAAACTAAACAACTATGTCGGATCTAATCTTGACTAGGCAACTAGAAGTCTGGCTAATAATTTCCTGAAAATTTGTTATAGGGATGAGTTGACTAAACTCAGTAGGGATTTAAAATTTTCATATTTTTAAAAACAAGATTTTTATTAAGCATGTATAAAATTTAATATCAGATTTTAAAATATTCAATATTTGAAAGAAAATTGTACAAAAGGACACGTGTTTAAAACGTCTCACTAATACGTGGTATGTAATCAAAATATGCCTTTGTTGTACTAATTAAATTCATAGTAAAAATGAAGTCATTCACGGACTCCGAACACACCATGCCATAGGCATTTAAGGAAATAAAAGCTATGTTCGGCGATCGCAAAAGCCAAATAACACCCTGATCAGGTTTAGGGATTCGCAATCCAAGGACACGACACATACAGCTGTCCTATTACCTATTTGCACTTTAGGGATTCGAACCCAAAGACATTTCAAAAAAATACTCTATTATCCAAATCAATAACAAACAAACACATTCTGTACAGGAGAATGTGTGAAAATTAATTATGATAAAATATAATCCGACGATATGAAAATGATTGCATCGTAAAAATCAGAGAGGCATCTCAAAATAATTATTTTTAAAATAAAATGCAAATGTAGTGTATAATAAAAATAATCCCTACCTCGAAGTAGGTTATTCCGATCCAAGCTCAATTGCTCAAAGTGTCAAATTTTAGAGTCCACAAATTAATCCAATATTTGGGTACCTAAATTGAAATTAGGAAAATTTCGTTAGTTAACTTTAAATCCCAATATAATTTAATTTCAATTGGGTTTGAAAGAATTCTAAAACGGGCCCAAAACAGATTTAATTTCGACTCAAAAGCATACTTGGAAGGTGGCCCAATAAGGCATTGGTTCAACTTGGCCACTAGGCCCATGGTTTAAGCCCAATTTGTTGGGCTAAACTACACAGTCCACAATACCAATCCGTGGGCTACTTTGAATCTGCAGAGGAGGAGATCCAATTCTCTTTTCTATGTATTCAATTTTTGCCATTCACAATACCAAGTGGGCGATTTTGATTCTTTTAACGAACAACCCATCTCTGTTGGACGTTCTATTCTGACAGAAGTTCGAAAAATTGGAATAAAAAGGTTCTCCCTGTTACAAATTCACAATAACTTATGTAGAATCAACAAATCAGCTCAAAAGGACGAATTTGATAGATAATTCATGTCCAATATTCGGACCAATTCCAACAAGCAGAAATGAAAATCAAATTACAACCTTTTTGATACTTTCAGTTCCTAGTTTCCAATCCCGTGAAGAATCCTTGCACTGCTCGGAGCCTCAATCAACCTAAAAGGAACTCAAACCTTCAAACTTTTTTGAACAATTACAGCCATTAGAATTTATTTTGAAGAGGAACAGAATAGAAATTTAAGAAAAGGTTTGAACTTACTCGTCACAGAATCGATTCTAAATTGTTGAAAAATCTGGACCTTGCGCTCGCTGAAGGGTTGAATAAGATCGATACTATGTCCTCAACTTATGACCTCAAACCTATGAGAAGGATCCTCCATAAACAGGTTACACTGATGAGAGAAAATCCAAAGATTGAGAATGACCTACCTCGCCTCGGATGAGCTGCAAACCCAAAGAAATCCTTACACCCGCGTGGCTCAACAAAGAAAGGATGAAAGAGAGAAGGAAGAATTCTCAAATAGAGGAAGTGGGAATCAATTTCCCCCCTGTTTTGTTCGCTGATATAGGGGAGATCTCCCTTGTAAATCGGCAGCAACTACCTTGAAAATGCGAGTTTTAAAAAAAAAATCTGATTGTGATTTGATTTTTTTTTTCCTCCCTAGGCTGGGCTTTTACGGGTCGAACCTTACATTCTTCCCCTCTTAAGAAATTTCGTCCCCGAAATTTAGAACTATCTTAAGGGTACCATTGAACAAGTGAGGGTATTCACCATTATAACAGGTTCAATTTTTCAAGTAATTTCTCTTTCACTATGGTCCTTCCACTGAACTCTAATAAGGAGTATTTCACGATGACGTAAAGCTCTAATCTCACGACTCAGAACTCCCTCAAGTTTTCTTCATAAAATACATCCACTTAAATAGGAACCTCAATCCAAGAAATAACATGTGAAGGATTATAAATGCATTTCATCAACATAGAAACATGAAAGACAATATGAACATAGTTCAGCAGATGCGGTAACTCAAATCGATAAGCCACAGGGCCGATCTGTTCAATAATCAAAAAAATCTATAGAGCTTGGGGCTAACTTCCTTTTCACACTAAAAAGAGTGATACATAAACAAGGTCGTACCTTTAAGAACATTAAATCACTTGCTCCAGACTCTACTTCCTTTCTCCGAAGGTCAACAAAACTCTTTCGTCGACATTGATTTGCACACAATCACTCTTTAAGCACTTGAACTTTCTCAGCTGTCTCTTGAATTAAAACATGCCTAAGAGAAATACGTTCCTCGGTCACTGTCCAACGTAGAGATGACTAGCACGATCTTCCATAAATAAAGCTTCATACGACGAAATACTGTTATTGGTTTGAAAGTTGTACATAAACTCTACTAAAGACAAATGACTTATCTAACTATCAGCAAAATCAAGAATACAAGATCTCAACATACTCTCGAGAATCTTAATAGCACGCTAAGACTGACAATCCATCCGGGAATGACATGGTGTACATAAATTAAGCTTTGTGGCCAAAGTTTTATAAAGGGATCTCCAAAATTTCAACGAAAATCTCTGATCTCTATAAAAAACAATACTCAAGCACCATGAAGACGAACGACACCCTCGATATACAAATGACTCACCTCTGTCAAAGAGAATTCCATTCTGACTAGAATAGAATGTGCAAATTTCGTCAATCTTATAACATTCACTCAAACGATACTAAATTTCTGCACTACCCTAGGTAAACTAGACACAATTCATTAAAATTTTACCAAATTTTCACTCATAGTAGACAAAGGCTGCAACATCTAACTGGTCCTTGATATTTAGCCTTAAACTATTGACAAATGAAACACCTCAAAACATATTCAGCTACACTGTGTTTTATTTCAATTCATCAATACTAATTTTTTAGATCATGACACACTTTTACACAGTCAAGATGAATAGTAAATATAGATTTATGGCCTTCAACTAAAATTGTCTACCTCAAATACAAATCACTAGAGATAATTCAATTTTTGAAGAATAGAACCCCATTAGAACTGATTTCCCAACTGTCAAACTGCCAAACAACTCACTAGCTTGAATATTCTCGAATTTTTCCTTTAACTCATCAACAAACTTTTGCAAATCTTTCACACTTTCCAAAAGTGTAGGGGTCGTTACTAAATTAAAAACTTAAGCTGTTTGACCATCCTCTTAGAATTGTAGCTCAAAATCTTCAATAATAAGACATCTCTTCCAATCATCCAAAATAAGACAAGAAAGAGATTCTTGAGGATAACGACTCAAGACATCAGCTACAACATTAGCCTTGCAATGATAATATTCTAAAGGGAAATCATAGTCCTTCATATACTCCACCCAACGAAGTTGTTGTTGGAGATTTATATTACGCTGTGAAAAGAGGTACCTTAAACTCTTGTGATCCAAAAACATCTTGATCTTGGCCCCATACATATAACTCTTCCAAATCTTCAAGGTGAAAATAATAACCGTAAGTTCCAAGTCGTGAATAGGGTAATTCTACTCATACATCTTTAATTGTCGATATATATAAGCTATAGCTTTATTCTTGCTACATCAAAATGTAACCAAAACTAACTCTTGATGCCTCATTAAAAACTGCATAAAGCAAACTCTCATCAAGTACTGCCAAAACTAGAGCAGTAGTCAAACTTTGTTTGAATTCATCAAAAGTGGTCTGACACTTTTCATTCCGAATAAATTTCACATCGTTATCAGTCAACAACATTATCAACATAACAACAAAAGAAAAATTCTACACAAATCAACAATATTAACTAGCCAGATCCAAGAAGTTGTGCACTCCAATAACGTTTTTGGTTGGCTTTGAATCTAACACAACTTCAATTTTTTTTCATTCAAATAAAATGTCATTTCCATGACCAAGAAATTTCACCTCAGTTATCCAAAAGTTGCACTTTTCACACTTTTCATAAAACTGATACTTCTTTAGCATTAGTAGAAAAATTTCCAGATGCTCGATAGGTTCATCTAGGGTCTCAGAATATATTAGGACATCATCGATGAAGACCACAACAAACTAGCCAAGATATGGTCGAAAGACCCTATTCATGAGATTTATAAAAGCAACTGGTGCATCAGTAGAATCAAACAAAAGCACCATAAATCCAAAATGTCTATAACGAATCCGAAAAGATGTTTTTGAGAAATCTTGTCCACGCATTTTCAATTGATAATAACCAATATCAAATTAATCTTCGAGAAGTAAATAGATCCTCCAAGCTGATCAAATAAGTCATTAATCCGCGGCAACAGATATTCATTCTTGATTGCCACATGATTCAAATTTTGATAATCAATGCATAGAAGAAGAGAACTATCCTACTTCTTTTGAAAATAAAATGGGCGCACCCCATAGTGAAATACTATTTTAAATAATCCATTTTTACAACAAATCATTCAAGTGATTGCACAGTTCATTCAAATCAGTAGAAGCCATGTGGTGAGAAATCAAAATTGGAGTAGTAACGAGCATCAAATCCATGCAAAAATCAATCTCGCGGTCGGGTGGTAACCCAAATAGATCCTCAAGAAAAACATCAGGGTAATCATGTAACGCCCCAAATTATATTATCCCCAATTTTGAAAACCCTAAAATTTTTCTCAAAATCGATTTACAAAATTAGGTTTAATTTGGTCGTTATAAATCCTAATTTACAAAATTAGTTAATGAAATAGTTATTTATAGCGGAAGCATTTAATTAAACAACATAATAGTTTAAAGCCATTTATTAGAGTCAATCATAATATTCAATTCCATAAAACATCTAATTAAAACTTCATTAAATCAAACGTAGTTCACTGAAAAACCAAATGCAAACTTATTCCAATAAAAATAAAGCATTAAATAAAGTTCTTCTCGAAATATTAAAATTTTAATAAAATTCATTCTGCTGACCCATCATTGACATATTCGATATTTCTCTCTGTATGCTCTTCTACTTCGGGAAAATCCTCGATCAGTCCAAGTTTCTCATCTGTTAAAAATTCACCTACATCACAAGACTAAAACGTGAGATAAACTCAGTAAGTGGAAACACGTGCATAAATATTTAATTTCATGCATTACCAAGTTTTTAAGTTTAAAAGTTACATACTGGTTGGAATTCATTTTCCAGCCCTACCAAGTTTCAAGCTTTCATTAGCTATCACAAGGTTTCATGCGTTCAGGCTTTCATTAGCTATCACAAGGTTTCATGCGTTTAGGCTTTCATTAGCCATCTCAAAATTTACTACCAAGTTTCAAGCTTTCATTAGCTATCACAAGGTATTAGCCATCTAAGAGTTTCCGTCAATTCCATCATATTCATACACATGCAAGATGACCTATAATTTTTATCTTAATTATATCATATGTCAATATCTAATCGTGAATGACAGAATAAAAATATACAACGTTAATAACAAAATAGATATAACGAAAATATTATATGTCTTGTGATGTAGGGCCTATGGCCAAAACATCGTAAGTGTACCACTTACCTGGATTCCGAGAGAGTTAGGACGTTAGGATGATTTAGAGTGTTGAACGAACGTTGAAAATCGTCGAAAACCTTCCAAAATAATATATCTATTAATTTCTGAAAATAACGATATTAATCCTTGAAAGAGGTTTGGGCAGAATATCGTTACCGTCAAAAACCTCAAATGGGTCGAAGACGAAATCGGGTCGGATCGGGTTGAAACTGGATCGGATTGAGTCGGGTCGAAATTGGATCGGATCGGTTCAGGTCGGGTCACTGGATCGGTTCGGTCGGCTGGTTTGGTTCGAGTCGGTCCGGGTCGGGTCGGTTCAATTGAATTTAACCGGTGAACTTGACTCCTTTGACCGAGCTCTTCTCCTTCTTCTTCTCCTTCGGTCTTCGTTCTTCACAGACAGAGTTTCTCCTTCTCTGTCGCAGTGGGAGTTCGCCTCAAGTCCTTCGTCCGTCGTCGGTCGTCGCTGGAGGAAGAGACTTCGCCGCGGAGGGGAGCTCGACTAGAAAGGGTTTGCTTCGGGAGGGATTCTTCGCTGCCAGAGGTAAGCTTCTACGAGCTTTGAAGACTTCTTCGATTTGGTGTGTCTTCCTCCTTCGGTGAGACCCTCTATTTATAGGGGGTGTCGCCAATCATTCCACTCAAGGGACACCTTGAATATGTCCTTCTAAAGGGTCCAGATCCAACGACGGGGAAGGGGAAATATTGATTGTTTCCTTGGAGAGTTCTAATCCGCGTAGTAGATTAGGAAACTAGCTCCATTAAGTTGTCAATTTAGCTGGATTAAGGGGAATTTGAATTGGATTTTTGAAATGTTTCCTAACAATTGCCAATCCGCGTATCACAAATGGAAACAAAGAAATTAGGGTTTTTGGATTTGGAAAAAATGCTGTAAATTGGGAAAATTTTCCATTGATACGTTACAAATCACAAACCACTGCAAATCAAAATCATGTCTGACCACAACAAGGTCACCACTAATAACCAAAGTATCCTCATACAACTCCAATCTCCTCCAACCACTCAAAGAAGCTCACAAAACAGAATTAATAGAAAACATATGGATATCACATGAATGTACTAGGATCGTCTTCCAATGTAAGAGTAATATTCCTCCGATAACAATCAATCTTAGCTTTGTATAAACTCAACCAATTCATACCTAGGATTACGTTAAACAAATCCATAGGTATAATTATCAAATCAACCGATATTCATGTCTGCCAACAATAGGGCAAATTTAACAACGATATTCATTTCATATCTCTCATTCATAGGAAAACTCAAAATTAGGAAATGTTCTAGCTTCTTTCGAATCACAATCTCATGATCCAAATAATGATGAACACTTATCATTTGCCGGTGGTTACCAGCATTTTAATAGTTATTTCTAAACATTACCTCAAACTGAGTTCATGTCATCAAATCTAATGGTTATTCCAATTTAAGATATTTCTTGTAATGCTCCGGTTTTTATTTACTTTAAAATCACGTGAAATTTAAAACTTTTTTTCTTTATAAAATCAGAGTATTCTTTTTCTATAAAAACTTGAGCGTTAAAACTCCTTACTTAAAACATTTATCAATGGTAGAAGAAGTAATAAAATCATTTTCATAAAACGCAGCGGAATCAAAACAAAGCATTAAAGAATAGTAATTAATTTACAAACCCTTTTACAAATGAATTCCCTTTTTAAAATTCTTTAGCCTAACCAACCACAAGATCCACTCGTGCAAATCCTTCTTCAACTATCTTTGACATGTTCTCCTGTTTCTCATACGTACCTATATCACAAGACCTAACTAATGAGCCTATTGCTCAGTAAGTGATAAAAGAAAATGAAATATAGATATGATGCACGATCATGCAATGCATTACAGAAGAGAACCGTATCTCATCTGTTAGTTTAGGACGATGGGTAAGTCAATTGATCTCGTGGCTTAACCTGTGTTTCTTATGGGGAACCACGACAATCGAGGTGTCACCACGAGCCATACCCAGTCGTTTTGTTGAATACGTTGGGGGTTTCAAAACGAGGTAAAGGTGAACCCTAGCTTCCACATAGCTAACTCTCATATCACCGCTCCCTATGTGGGAGTATACTACCGTATGGAAATGTCACCGATCACCCGAACCCCCACACGCCTATTTACATATATTAATTATGTCATGCAATATGCCTATGAATACCTACAGTCCTATATGATCGTACAAATGTCTAATAAACATATCATTAAAAGAACACACAGCATGCAAATCCTAATTCTTGCGATGTAGGGTCTGAAGACCAAAACTCAGTAAGTATCAACTTACCTGGTTCCGCAGGCGGTTAGCACTCCAAGATAGTCTTCACAATACCTTCCATTATCCTCAATATAATCCAAGGCATCATTCCCTATTATCCAAACAACGATCCAAACCAAAGAATAGAATTTACATGAACGGATCCACGCTTCCTCAACTTATCCATTTGCACCTATTGCATCAAGTACAACCATCCACAACATGCTTAGTTTAATCCAACTCCCTCTCTAAACCAAAATAGCATAACATACGTTCATTAATCTTAACAATATATCCAACTCAAATAAACATTCCAACATAACGTAACTCTTCTGTTCAACAATCCATAATAGACTGAAAACATTAACCAGGGATTCAAAACAACTTAAAATGCTTGAACAGTTTATGACTTCTCCATAATATTAACAATCAAAACATAAACCAATTCCCACTTGACCAATTGTAGAACATAAACCAATTCCCACTTGACCAATTATAGAACATAAACATCCAGAGTATAAATCCACATGGACATTAGTGAACTAGTCTACTCATCCTTAACAGTTATCACCAACAAAATAATTCATACAGAGGACTAATTCCAACCATTAGAGCCATTAACAATCAACAATCTTCCATACGTGATAATCAAACCCAACTATATCCCAGCAATAATCACAAGAGAGAATTATATCCAATGTTTAGTGCATACTTATGAGTCGTAATTAAACAGAGCAATACCTAAACAATTAACATATTCCAACACGGAGAGCATGTCATCCAACATACCCATAATTCACAACAATAACCAACAGAGGTCATTTCCATATATTTCAACTTCTAATAAATCCATAACAAACAACCACGAACCCAGCAACCATAAACAATAGATAAGTGATTCGTCTTACCAAAAGAGCAACCGAGGGAAAACAACTCCAGCTTTCGATCACCAGAGAACTCACAGCTCCAGCACTGCCATATACATATTCCAATCCCTACCTCAAATCTAGCAATAAACCAACAGCTACACTTAAGCAAAACGGTGACCAAATGCAAAATAACACAACAGCTGCAATATAATTTCAATCCTTCAATTCTCCAATATCCCTTAAGCAAACACAATATCAAAGATTTAATTTGATATCCATAATTAACCTATCCTAACAATTGAGGACCATTCATTAAATCCATAATCATCACTTACCTTCATGGTGGAATTTCCTACCAGCCACTTCACAGAGCAACACAATCTATGTTTCACTTGACACACCACAAAGTAGTACAATTCTCAAATTCCTTCACACACCAAGGCTTTACTCTCCCACTCATTCACATCCTCAGATCCAGAATGCAGTGCAGAGGGGAGAATTACCTTATATAGACGATGGAGAGGCAGGGACTGGCAGCAGCAACAAGGATGAGGATAACTGATAAGTTGCCCAAATCAAGAAGAGTTGGTCCAATAGAGATATCCCACGTGGAAAGCCTTTCATATCTACTGGAAGGGAGCAGGGCGATTTGCAGGAGTCTGGAGAGAGGGATTCCTTCGTGTAAAACACGAAATCGGAAGAGAGAGAGTGAATTAAAAATGGGTTTCTTGGATTTCCTCGATAATTCGGACGAGCAGTGGCATCTGCAACATCATCCACACCAGTCCGCAAGTCCATTTGGGATGAGAAAATGCGTCCCAAGTCTTCGTCTGTACCTTCCGCAGGTGTCTTTCGGACGAGAAATCTCGTCCGCACGTAACATCCGTAGTCGTCCGAATTGTCCAAAAATTGTCCAGAGTCAAATCGAACGATGGTCTTTTTCATCCGCGTTCGTCCGCTACCGTCTGAATTGTCCCAGATTTGTACAGATTCATTGCGGACGCAAATCTCTTCGTCCGCAAGTCATCCAAATTGTCCCAGAGTTGTACAGATTCAAAACGGACGCTATCCTGTGTCGTCCGCAGTGTCCGTCGGCGTCCGCAACCCAACACTTGTGCATTTTTGCTAAGTTTTTCACATTTAGGTTATTTTCCATATTAACCTACACTTCCCAAGTACGACTTAACACGTTCTGTCGCATAATACGATGCCCTATTCATATATTCAAATTATCCAAAATTATTACATCATCAAAAAGAAAATATATTTAACCAATTATTTCTGACCGACAAAAGGTACAATTGATTGCTTTTGCCTTCTATGCTTACGTTATGCATTGTGTACCAATATTTGACTCAAACTATGAATCTTTGTAGAAGCTAGTGCCAGTTCTCAGAGAGGTGGCAGGGCAAGTGAACTATCAGTTTGCATCCGACACCTGTATGCCAATTTTCAAAAACAATTTAAAGACGGGTTTTTCAAGGATGCAATGTGGGGCACATCTAGAGCCACAACTGAGAGGCACTTTGAGAGAGAGATGGCGAAGTTATTTTTGCTTCACCCGACAGCCCACAACTATCTACGAAGAATAGATGCGAGATGTTGGGCCAAACATGCCTTCAAATCCATCCCCAAGTGCGACATAAGCCTCAACAACCTTAGTGAGTCCTTCAATGCCTGCATCCTACCAGCCCAGAACAAATCGATTCTAAGTATGTTCGAGATCATACGAAAGGCTATCATGAGAAGGATCGTTAAAAAAATGAAAAAATGGCGCGCGCGACAAACCTTTTGTGTCACAGATCAACAACCGGCTTGCCAGACTACAACTTGCAGGTCGAAATTAGAGCCCCTAGTGTAACGACCTGATTTTTCTTTCGTAACCTTTTAAAAATGCGAGAAATTTAAAATTTTTGTTAAACCTCTTTATTTAAAACTCTTTTAAAGAAATATCAGAGTGCGTCTAACCGGACCGCTACTAACCACTCGTTATGAAAATTCAATTAATAAAATGCGGAAGCATTATAAAATCTTTTATTTAAAATATAGCGGAAGCGTACATTAATTTTCTTTGAAAACGTAGCGGAAGCGTAAATAGTGATTTAATTGATAAAAATTCTTTTTAATTAAAAGCGTAGTGGAAACACAATTAATTCATTTAAAACAATTAATAATATATTACTTTATATTTACAGCTTATCTTTACTTTAATTAGCCAACCAGCTGCAAGTCTCGCCCATGCAAATCCTTCATTAACTGCTCCTAGATCTGTTCGTCATTTTTCCTACATCGCTAGACGTAAGATATGAGCTTAATGCTCAGTAAGTGATAATACCTATCATGATACTACATGCAGTTTCAGTTTTCGTCTTTTTCTTATCTTCTTATCTTTTACATTTTAATCACGTTTTTTTCGTTTTCTTCTTATCTTTTTATCTTTTGTGTCTTAGATCGTCATTTTCGTCTTTTTCTCCTTATCTTTTGTCTTTTGCATTTTAATTGTTATCTTTCATTGGTCGTTCTTTTCATCGTTGACCTCGGGTATAGCAGCAATGGCATAATCCGAAAGCCTACTAACTATTAGTCGTTTGTCCCTGCATAATCCAGGGACCTTGCAACAGATACGAGCAGCAATGGCATAATCCGAAAGCTTCCTAGAGACGATGGCATAATTTGAAAGCTCACTAGTGACCGTGTCTGCGAAGGACTTGTCCACAAAGGACTTAACAGTCTCGCATCATATTGTTGCCTTTTCCTTTTCTTTACTTTAATTGTGTTAGTTATTTCTCATTTCTCTTTACTCTTTATAGCTTATTATTCGTTCGTTATTTGTTTCTTCATTCGTCATCTGTTTCTTCGTTCGTGATTTGTTTCTTCGTTCACTTAATTACTTTTTATGGCTTATGATTCGTCCATTATTTGTATTTGTTTCGTTTTATACTCGTGAATACATACAATTTTTGAAAGCATAAATAAACATCGAAACGTGCTGTAAAAGAAGTAAACAACGAAACGTGCGATGAAATCTGTAAACAACGAAACGTGCTAGGAAAGCAGTAAGTAACGAAACGTGCGATTATTAATTATAAGCATGTTGTAAAAGCAGTAAACAATGAAACGTGCGGTTAAAACTATAAACAATGAACCATACTATTAAAGCAGTAAGCAACGAAATGTGCGATTAAAACTATAAACAACAAAGCATGCTAGGAAAACAGTAAGCAACAAAACATGCATCTCCTAATCTTACGACGTAGGGTCCGAAGACCAAAACACATGCATATCACTCACTTACCTCACTCGCTTAAAGCGTTCAACGCTCAACTATTATTCTTTTCTTCTCTTTCAATACCTTCATAATTAAAAGAATTCATTTATTAATAAAATCATTTAATCTACTTGTTAGATCTTAATGACTTTCCTATTCTAATTCCTCGTTACTTACTAAAATCTCCTAAACTTAGCTTAATAATAAATCTCCACATCCATTACCCATTAGTATCATGTCTTAATCCCAATTAATAGCTCAACACAAAACCAAGGCTACAACTTAACAAGTTTACATCCAATATAGACTTTAATCCGATCAGTGAACATTTAAGAACAACAGAGGCATTTCATTATTTTCATCAAATCAGCAGACTAACTAACCAAGTGTAACATCCAAACATCAGAACTAACACTTCCTTTTTATTACAAATCTTCCTTCAACTAATTACCATTTTCCCACATTGACCAACAAACCCAACAAGATAATATATCTAACTGCTAAACAAAACATTGAAGTTGGACATGTAGAGACAATCCCCAACATACAATTCCCAAAAATCCAACAGACAGGGCATATCTCCAACAAATATTAGTTCCAACAAATCATCCAAACAATTAGTCATTTCTACAGAATATTTGTCCAACTACAACGTCACTAACAAAAACAACAGAGGAGGACATTCACAGACATATATATATATTTAAGTCACTGAATCAAACTCACACAGCTATATCACCCAACAGCAAAATACATTCCAAAAACATGTCCAGAGTTCAACACAAAAGCAGAGTCAATTACATCTGTCACGACCCGAAGACGGGCCGAATAGAACCACCGAGTCAAGCAACCCGATCCTCTTAAAGAACCCGATTACCCAGCCCAAGGCGTAAGTTTTAGCGGAAGACTTATAAATATTTAGTTTGGCCCAAAAGGATATGGGCCTAGGTCTGAGTAATGATCACGAGAAAATAACAGTGCATAAATTAAAATCTAATCTAAGTACTGTGCAACAAATCCAAACCAACAATATTTAAAATTTATAGACCAAATGTAAGTATTCTCACTAAGTAACAATAAATCACTCAGATCAAAATAACACAACACCTCAGCTCTTCATCCTCAACTACTGTTGCATTTACCTGAAACTTTGGGGGAGGAGTCGTTTGGGATGAGTGACTAACTCAGTAAAGTATGGCTATACTAGATGCACCTCATGCAAAACTGGTTTTTCTTTATTTTTTGAAAACAAGGTTATATGTCTCATTTTACCGTACATGGATTTTTAAATCGCTTCAAAACTCTTTATCATTTTATCAAATCGGCCCAAAGGTCATCAATGAGGCTTTTATTGAAAACTTGTTGTATACATAGACAGCTATACCTCGTAAAATAGGCCATCATCATTTTCCAATTCGAAAACGTCATCAGTGAAAAGGGGTGGTCACTCATGGACTCACCCGCCACTCAGCAGAGAAGAGGTGGTCACCCGTGGATGACAACACCTTATGAGGCAGGAATAATGACGATGATCCAAAGATTCCGTACATCACCCGAGTTGCCGGCGCACCTGGCTACACGACACAACTCGTATAATCGTATAATAAAATAAAATAGATACAGTTGCTCGCTATATTTGGACTTGGGATAAACAAGTCGCAGCAACTGACAACCATCTGATCCGTGGGATAAATCCTGGCCAGGTTTAGGGGCTTGCAACCCAAGGAGACGTCATCACTCTCCCATACGAGATTTTCGACTTTCAGGAGTTTCAACCTGAGGACACGTCACCAATGCCCCACCTATATTTTTCGCACATCAAACAATCAACCTTCATGCAGCAGAAGGTATCAAAGGGGATAGTTGATCTATCCCTTAACATATGCACAATAAATTTCAAACCATATACAGAATTAAACGTGAGAAAACATACTACTAATAAAAACTGAAGTGCTGTCAAACAGTCCCCGTCATTTTTCAAGTGTGGTATTCCACAAAATAATCATATTGAAAATGGGATTTCAATGCAATGCAATACAAGAGGTATAGA
Organism: Begonia loranthoides; assembly: GCA_022433065.1. Lineage (NCBI taxonomy): Eukaryota > Viridiplantae > Streptophyta > Magnoliopsida > Cucurbitales > Begoniaceae > Begonia > Begonia loranthoides. The sequence goes on from CM039473.1 coordinate 10,035,868, forward strand.
AATCCCTACCTCTTCGACGTTCTCACTTGGTACTCAAAGCGACAATCTCCTCAGGAATTGTATCACTTGCCAAAATCGTCTAAGCCTGACAAAGATATAATGTGGGAATTTATAAAATAATTCCAAAGAATATAAACAGAGGTCCCTCTACCAGTAAATGACTCATCCAACAATTCCAACAAAATTCCCAACTTTACCCTTTGGTAAATAAATAGATCATCATCCAAACAACACTTATTCCTCAACATATTGTGCAATATTTTAACCAGTTAACTGTAAAAGTCGTGAAATTTTTAAATAAGAAATTTCACGTGTAAATTTTTCGTGTTGAATTAGTGGATGAATTAGTGAGAGTTAAATGAAATTAAGGAAAGTTGTGTGATTAAAATAAAAAGAGAAGAAAATGTGGGAGAAGGAAAATCTTGGCGGCAAGTGAAAGAAATTAAGAGGGAAGAAAAATAATGGAATAAATTAAAGAAATGGGAGAAGAAGGAGAGAAGCAGTGCGTAGAAATGAAGAACAAAGGAAGAAGAAAAATAATAATAATAAAGAAAGGAGGATGCAGCAGTTTTACGAAGAAGGGAAATAGGGTTCCTATTTTTGGCCCCTGCTTCTTTCGACCGAGAGAGACAGTCTGCGAGAGAGGGAGAGTGACAGCGATAGGGGAATCGCCCGAGTAACCGGTGAGCGCAGACGACAACTGGGCGATGACCATCAACGTCGTCTGTGGCGTTCAAGCAGACAAGGAACTCCGCGAGTTGGAGGCGATTTTGAGTGAGGGACGTCGGCCAAGGCAAGGGCGAATGATCCCGACGTTCGTGTGCTCCGTTAAGCTGAAGAACGTCTCCGTCTGAGGCGATTCGGACAGTCACCGAGGACACCCTGCACGATAGAGTGTTGGCCGGAGCTGAGAGCTTCGATTTCTGGCGAGCGAAAACAGAACGCTCGATTCTACTCTGTTGCGGTTGTTTCGTCTAAGGGATTCCGGAGGTGTTCCAGCGACAGTGGCAATCTTGACCGAGAGCATTCCACCGTTTCTTTCAATTTCCGGTGAGTAAAACATAATGATCGATTCTGTTTGTGCTTCGGTGAGAGATTTCTGTTTTGATTCAATAATGAATTTTAGAATTTGACTCTGTTTTGGATGTTGGAAATTTTGGTGAAAAACCGTGGATATAGAGATTGCACTGTTATTGTTGAATTGAAGATATTTGTTGCTTCTGTTTTGGTTGGAGTTATTAGTTAAATATATATTTTTATTCACTGTTCTGTTACTACCATTGACGAATGAGTTTAGCTTATGAAATTGATTCATGTTGGATGAGAAAGATGTAGAAGGTTATATTATGGTTGTCACTAGGACTGGGCAGGAACCGACGGGAACCGAGAACCGGACCCGGAACTGAGGTCGATTCCAGTTTTGGTTCTGGTTCCCGGTTCCACAAATTAGGTTTAATCGGGTATCGGTTCCTTGATTAAAAATGGGTTCGATTCTCGATTCCAGAGGTTAAAGAACCGAGAACCGAACCCATTTTAAAAAAAAAACAACTTACCCTAAAATCAGAAATTCTGATTCAAAAGCCCTACCCTCCCCGAGTCCTAGATGCCCTCCCCGATTCCAAGAGACAACAACTACGATCTAAGCTGAGAGACGACGACTGTGATTGAAAGCTGAGAGACGACGACTGCGACGAGGACTGAGAAGGTGCAACGAACACTGCGACGCTGCGAGCCTGCGACGAACACCGCGAAGCCGATTTTAGGGTAAGCTGTTCTGTTTTCTTGCTTGGGGGTTTTATGAATCTCCTCAAGGAGTTAGATTCTCCATCTGTCTTGATGTCGACCAGTAGGCAAGCTTTCAAAGAGAGATTACAACAAGGAATTCTTAATTTTGAAAACAACGAGGTTTCATTTGAAAATTTTCCGTATTATCTAAGGTGAGATGTTATATTTGTTTTGTGATTATATTTTTAATGGTTTGAAAGAGATGGTTTTGTGGGTGTTTCATTGTTTTAGCCGCAGTTATAGTTGGGCAATGAATTTGGGGTGGAGAAGTTAGGCAAGAAAATACGTAAGGGAGAGGAACCGAGAACCGCCGGGTCCGGACCCGGAACCGACCTCAGTTCCGGGTTCAATTCCAGAACCGAACGGTTCGGGGTTCGGTATCGGCTTCTCAAAACCGAGAACCGACTACTCGATTCTGGACGGTTCGAAACCGGACCCGAAACCCGAAATGCCCACCCCTAGTTGTCACAAATTACAGAATAAAACTTGGGTTAAATGTTAAGGATATTTGGATTTTTCATGTCTGTTATTCGTTAGGAGGTTTGTTAATTGATTCACTTACTGCTTATTGGATGATAATGAGGATGGATTGCCTCTGTCTTTTATGACTTTGTACATCCGTGAGGCTGATATTGGTTTAGTCTTATTTGGGTTATCGCTATTAATTACAGGGATACACGTTGGGTTTAGATCATGTTCTTGAAAAATTTATAACTTATTGGATTTGTTCAGCATAAAGGTGAACTCCAGCTCATAATAACATTGGAGTTGAGTATTTTAGTTAATTATGAATTTGTTTTAGATTTCAGCTTTTAGTGAGGGTTTATGGTTGCTTATTTCTATTGGTGGATTTATTATTGGTCATTGAAAATGATTTTGGACCTTGTTTGCTAAAGTTAATTGAAGCTACTGTTTTGTTATGGAACTTGAAAATCTTAGTCTCAAGATGTGTTGGTTGAAGTGGGATTTATCAATGTTTAGTAAAATGAGATTTTGGATTTTAGAAAACTATCGAGGTGTTCAAAGTTGGATTTTGAGTTTAAAGAATGTTGTTAAATGAAAGTTAGAAATTTTATTGGAATTCTTAAATAGGGTTGGTTGGGCTCCTATTCTGGTATAAGACCCTCCGCTTTTTTTTTTGATTAATTTATGAGTTTTCGCGATGGTATATTTGCCAGGCTTGGATGATTTCAGCGAGTGTGATACGATTCTTGCGTAATTGGTTACTCCGGTTGGTAAGGCAGACCGTCATCGAGGTAGGGATTTCTATACCTCTTGCGTTATATTGCATCGTATCCCGTTTTCAAAATAATTATTTTGTGGAATACCACATTTGAAAAATGACGACGACTGTTCAACAACACGTCAGTTTTTATTAGTAGTATGTTTTCTCAAGTTTAATTTCATACATGGTTTGAAATTTATTGTGCATATGTTGAGGGATGGACCCGTTATCCCCTTTGATACCTTCTACTGCGTGAAGGTTGATTGTTTGACGTGCGACAACAGATCGGAGCATTGGTGACGTGTCCTCAGGTCGAAAGCCCTGGAAGTCGTAAACAGTATTGGAGGGTGATGACATCTCCTTGAGTTGAAAGCCCCTAAACCTGGCCAATATATTGTCCCACAGATCAGACGGTTGTTAATCGCAGAGACTTATCTTAACCTAAGTACCAATTTCATTTGACGGGTGGACGACCGAATTTACTCATCGGCAACCTTCATTCATTCGGAGCCTATAAGTATTTTAGCTGTTAAATAAGTCCACATATAGCGAGCAACTGTATCCGTTTTATTTTATTATACGATTATACGAGTTGTATCGTGCAGCCAAGTGCGCAAGCAACTCGAGTGACGTAAGAAATCTTCGGATCGTCATCATTATTCCTACCTCATAAGGTGTTATCATCGACGGGTGGCCACCTCTTCTCTGTTGTGTGGCAGGTGAGTCCTTGAGTGACCACCCATTTTCACTAATGACATTTTCAGATTGGAACACGATGATGGCCTATTTTACGAGGTATAATTGTCTATGTATATAGCAAGTTTTTCGATAAAAGCCACATCGATGGCCTTGGGCCAGATTTATAATGTGATAAGAGATTTCAAATTAAAATCCATATACGATAAAATGAGAAACATAACCCTAATTTTGAAATAATAAAAAAACCAGTTTTGCATGAGATGCACTTAGTATTGCTATACTTTACTGAGTTAGTCACTCATCCTAAACGACTCCTCCCCAAAAACTACAGGTAAAGGCATGAGCAGCTAAAGATTTGAATCAGAAGTGTTCTTTTATTTCCATTAAACGATTATTATCATTTGGTGAGAATATTTATATTTTGAATCTGTAAACCTTAAACACAATTGGTTTTAGATTTGTTGCACAGTACTTGGATTTCATTTTAATTTATGCACCATTATTTTCTCGTGATCCCTACTCGGACCTAGGCCCATATCATCCTAGGCCGAATTAAATATTTACAAGTCTTCCATTAAAACACACGCCTTGGGCTGGGTGATCAGGTTCTCTACGAGGATCGGGTCGTCTGACCCGACAGTTCTGTTAGGCTCGTCTTCGGGTCGTGACATTAACAATGTCACAAAATGTCTCTCAAACTTAGACTAGATCAACTATGTCACACAAATAACTATAACAAAACCTCAACCTAATCCATTGTTGCACAGCAGAAACATCCTTAGACTTTATCACTTGATAAACATCCAATTCTCTAATTACAGAGTCCCAATACAATAAAATAAACGACAGAGATACTAATCGCCAACTAATCCCCCAAACACATATTCCAAATTCAATCCAAAAGACAATGATCATTTAATGTTTGTGTCCTTTTATTTCCAAAGTCACAATTACTAGGAGTGATCGATTTAATCTACCATTATAGTGGAAATAGTTTATCACTATTACATAATCAAAAATCCGAAAGCCACATGCATTTCCTCAACATTTGAGTCTATGAAAATTCAAGAAGTCTTTCTAATTCTATCCATGGCAAAAATCATTGATAATTATATTCATATTGTCCAAATTTCACACTTCATCAATACATCGCTATATTCAAACCATAATTACTCAACAGATCATCTCACCTATTAAAGACCCAATAATTATTCATCCTTAATCATTTATTTCTAAAAAAAACAGCATAGCAACCATTAAACAAGGGTCTAATCATCCCTCTCCCACTGTTATGCAATTACAACTTAACAATAGACAAACTGTGAACAACAAATACTTCTCAGAATTTGATCATTTAACCTAAACCTAGCAGAATCGGACTCAATCCCAAATGGCAGCAATAAATCCAACTAAAACAGTCGATCATTCCAAATCATAAACGAATTCACATTCAAGACTGGAAATGAGAAGAGTTGGCTGAAGTTTCCTCACCAACAAAACAGAACCTGCGTTCTGTTTGCTCGCTGGAATCGGAGAATGGAGGAAGCTGATTTTCCTCCGCTGCTTAGTCTCCCTCTCTCGTCCAAAACTGTCTGAATCCAGAGTAGAAAACTCAAACGGAAATCCCTTACTGAAACCCAAACATAAACCGACTCTGCATTACTCACCAGAGTCTCAAAATCGGAGGAAATGGAGGTCCTCGGTCCAGCTTATTCGACGACCAGACAGCTCAGCCTCGTCGGAGCTACGGCCGTCACTCGTGCTCGGAAGCTCGCAACCACCGACTGCCGAGCGCTCGCCCTTCGCCGGCTCGGAACAGCGAAGCTGCTTCCCACGCTGAACACCCGAACGAAACAACCGTCGTCGTGTCGTCTCCTTGCGACGTCCCTCGCTGATCGGAACGCCTCTCTCCTCCCCTGCGATTTTCTCTTCGGTCGGCTGGATGAGAAAAAGAGGAATAGGGTTCCACTTCTTCGATTTCAATATATCCTTTTTTTTGTTTTCAATTTAAACCTTAAACTTTCTAACTCCAATGTCATTGACGGGATTTTTCCCCCCTTTTCCTCCATCTTCATTTTTCATTTTTAATTCTTCAATTCTCTTTCATTCCTTTTAATCCCCATTTATTCTTTCTTTTATCCAAATAAATTCATTAATTTCACTTTATTTATTTAATGTCACACATATATATATCACATTTTTAATTATCTCATTCCTCACTTTCGACTCAGAACGTCACCAAACGACGTCACCAGTAGATGGTTACATTACCCAACAGCAATTTATTCCAACACAACAGACAACTATAATCCAAGCTGAACTCAAATCGGCCAACACATCCGAGACAACACTAAAAACATATTCCAAATACATAGACAGCAGAGAGAAATCTCACCAACTGAGCAGACCTGAAGCAGCTTACCTCCCCTACACGTAGCTCTCCTTCTCGGCCTCCAGGAGCAATCACCACAAGCAAGAACTCGTCTGCCATTTTATCCTCTCCTCGCCAGAAGACAATCCCTATATAGCCTACAGCACACCCGACCAGCACACTGAAGCCCACAGAGTGTCCCCCCACTCGTCTACACTATCATTGTCGCCTGCTGCAGAGTATGAACCAGGCCGGTTTGAGTCTGTCCAGCGCGAACCGAGAGCCTGCCAGTCGCTCCTTCGCGAACGCTCCAACCTGATAATCGCCCTTGCCAACACCGAACACCCGAAAGCAAAGGAGGAGGAAGAAATCGATCAAGCCTACCTATAATCGTTGCCAGAAAGCATCGTCGCGGGAGAGTCCCAATTCATCACTCCTTGCCCGACATCCCACCGACGTAACCCGCTTCGCCGACCACCGCTCGCACGCTCGTCGGACAGCGTCGAACCCGCTCGCTCGCCCTTGCTCCCGAGCGCTAGATCTCCTGGCTCCCAGTTGTCCTGATTTCTCCCTCTCCCTTTCGGTTCTCTCTCTCTCTCGCTTCGGGTCGTCTCCCCCCATTGCAGCCCTAATTTCTTCCTCCCATTGTGTTTCTTTTACAAACAAAACTGAACCAGCCACTAATTGGCGTGAACCGGTTCATGCCTCCACTTCTCCTAATCTAACTCATTTTTATTTATTTATTTAATCTCTCTTAAATCCCCACAATAATCATTCACTTAATTTTTAAATCAAATAAATCCAATTAATTCAATTTATCAAATCCTTCCCTATTATTTTTTTCCCCCATTTTAAAATTTTAATCTATTTTAATTCTTCCCTAAATAAATCCCTAATTAATCTTTATCTAATCCCCCATTAATTATTTACAAATTCCAAAAATCTCATTTTATACTTCTTCATTCAATTAAAAACCGAACCACATCATTATTCTCGAACTGAGTCGAACCAAATTAGTTCAGTCCATAAATCTCCATTTAAATTTTCAATTAATTTTTTCGTAAATTATAATTTAACGGATACGTCCTTGGTAATACTCTGATAATTATCCAATTAATCCAAAAATCTCCAATTTATCCTTATTAAATTCCAATATAAAAATTGAGCTGCCCAGTTTGAGGTCAATAACAGTAACGAACAATACTCCGTCGATTTGGATAAGCGTGCTTGTAACTGTTACCGGTGGGAGTTGACTAGCATCTCGTATGTCTATGCAGTCCCGTATATTTAATTCATAAGGAGATCTCCCGAGGACTTTGTGCATGAGTGCTATCATCGGGAAACATACATGACAACATACTCCCACTTTGTATGCCTCGTCAGTAGACAAATCATATTGCCTCCTGTGACGCATATTGATCCAATTATCCCACCACCATTTAAGAGGCGTCCCAAAAGGCCACAAAAACGAAGAATGTGGGATGTGGACGAGGCCCCAAGATAGACAATGCTGCTCAGAAGACATCTGAACATGACGTGTGGGCAGTGTGGGGGTGTGGGGCACAATTCCCGCACGTGCAAAGGTGGAAGCCCAGAGTCTAGTGCATGATAGAGGCAGAGGCAAAGACAAAGGCAAAGGCGGCAGAGGAAAGCTTGCAAGACACATTTATGGGTTTCAGAGTTCCCAAGACAGTTCCTAACATAGTCCCCGAGAGAGTCGCCGAGACAATTTCTGACATAGTTCCTGAGACGCAGATGAGCCCATTATCACGTTTACGTTTTCAAGTGTTTTTGAACTATGCTAATTTCATTTGCAATGTGTTCTACAGGAGTAAGATGCACAAGGTCAACAAACACAAACATACACAAATGTGGACCTTAACCTTCTTTAATTAGAGAAGACAACGCTCAACCAAAGCGACAATTACATATGTAGCTAAACCAGAATACGTCATCTATAATAGTTCATTCGAGGTAGCCTATTGTAAAACCTCTAATAAAATATTGTACATGATATATGTTTGGTTTTAACGCATAGTTAATAGTCACTTTGAGTGAGCATTGTCTTCTCTAATCAATGAAGATTAAAGATAAATGAAGAAGTTCATTTGGTTTGCAGTTGTAATACACGTTATGGTTGTAATTGAATTGATATATTGGTTTGATAAATTTGGTTGTTGATAATTAATAGAAATTGATTAGTATGAAAATGTCAAATTACCAACTTTTCCTCAGGCAAAAATTTGAATCTATAATTCAGTCATCTTACGGGCTGCGATGGACTGATAACTCATCGCGACAAAAATTTGAATATGTAATTTAGTCGTATGACGGGCCGTGGCAAATAGTTATCAGTCTACTGCGGCCCGTTAGACAATCCGTAGCGAATTGTGTGTAACCGCAGAGGTTTGTCAACTATCTGCGGTGGACCATCAACATTCCTATGCCTTGTATTTTTCAATGTTATGCACAAGTTGCTTAAATTGTTACAATGAACATGTTACTTGTTTGTTGATGATAAATGGGACCGTTTGAGTTAATTTCTCTTTAAAAAAATTGAAAATTTTGTAAAAGTTTGACTTGTTTTTAGTCTATCCCCCCTGGGACATTATCAAAAATAGATATTTTCCCAACAAATATTATCCAAATAGAAAAAAGAAAACATAAACATGTGAAGAGTCAATGAATTCTTTATTATGTACAACAAAGTTAGTGTCCCTACACATCTCAACTACCCTAAGTTGCCTTCTTCTTGTCAGGTTTCTTCCGCAAATCCGTGATTTCAAAATATAACTCTGGATCCACGTATACGTTGGAAGCTTTGGTGAACAATGAACCCTCCACGGGTACATCATCGTAATGGTGGAACTGTTCCTTCTTCTTGCAATGTCAAATGACCTCTTACCCCTCACTCATACATCGAAAGATGTTGTGCGGGCTGAAATGTAAAGGGAACAATTAGCACATGAGCAGAAAGAAATATGAATCTACACAAGGGAAAAGATATATCACTCTTTGTCAGTTGGCGCTACGATGATTGAGATTACTTCAGGCTGCGATTGCTGGTAAAGGAAGTGAGTGTGCAGGTGAATGGATTCCTTCTAGGACCGTCAAATTTAACGCCTCGGTTTCGTCTCTATCAAGAACCATCAAACGGAGACAAAGAACGTCAAAATCGGGCCCGAGGGACGTCCCTCCTGCCCGTTGAAAGACGAAGGACAATTATTGAGCGATGGTGGAAGTCCCTCATTGGCCATTGGATCGCGGAATTGACGACCATGATTGAATTTGTTGATTCCCAAAGGCTATGGCAGACGATCGTCAATGGCCGTCCTACTTCCCAGACCAAGGGAGGTAGGCTATGTAGGCGTACAGGTGTTCATAGGTTGTGCCCAATCGCAAATGGTCAAAAAATCGATTACTAGTATGCCTGATATTTCCGTATAGAATCTCTTTCCAGGCCATCAAGTAAGAAGTTGAAATCTATGAAACAAGCATGTATTCTTTCGATTATAAGGCAGATTTGCGTTGTCCATTGAGAGAAAAACGTTGTCATTTAGTGTTCAGATAATGATATTCGAGAGGAAAATAGACGTCCCTAGTATTAAGACGAACATCCATTATGGCCTAAACGATGTCGTCTTAAGACGAGAGAGGTCCATTGAGGGGCAGAACAACATAGTCTTGGTATACAGACTTTCATTTCTGGGCGAGGGAGGTCCGTCATAATTGAGGGAATTCGCGCGTTTTAAAAACGCATATGCCTTGCACGTGACCTAGATAATTTGGAGTCAATCTTGGCCGTCAATCTAGATAAGAGACGTCCCTCGCTCAATCCAACGACTATGAATTGTCGTCCGTCATCGCTTCTAAAAAATGCTAGAATTCAATCCTGGCCGTCAATCACTATAAAGGACGTCCCCCGTTCGATCCGATGGCCCTAGACGATCGTCCGCCATCGCCTTTGGGAATTGACAGATTCAATCATGGCTGTCAATTTTGCAATCCAACGGCCAATGAGGGACGTCTGCTATTGCCTGATAGTCGTCATTCGTCTTCCAACGGGCAGGAGGGACATCCCTCGGCCTCGATTTTGACGTCCTTCGTCTCCGTTCGACGGTTCTTAATAGAGACGAAACCGAGGCATGAAATTCCACAATCCTGGATGAGAAACGTGACTACGAGGTCGTCGACGAGAATTTTCTATAGTTCAAGATTTTAATTATTAAATTTAACTTGTCAATGATTGAGTTAATTTCTCTTTCTTTGAACTCATTGGATTTATTTAGCTCAAGTCATTTAACTTCGATTAATTCGTGCAACTCCTGAAGTAGGACGTTTTTATGTTGAGCTCGTTTATATGGATGGTTAGCTCAGTGACCCAGCAATTTTTATGATCCACCATCTGGTTCCGCATTTCTAAATTAAAACAAGAACTTTACTCTTTTGTCAGAGAGAATGAAGAATACAAATGGGAATCACGATTAGCACGCTCATCGCTTCAACCCACAAAAACGACAGGAGATAAAACAGTCTCTCTCTTTATCTTCCACTCTTCTGAGTTGTAAGTAAACGTGCAAAACAATAAAGAAAGTCTGAAAATGGAAATCAAGGACGGACCCTTTTCAATTTGGTTGCATACGATAATGGCGACCAAATTATGTAGAAATAATGTCAAAATGCATCGCCATGAAACCCAGAATACAAAGTTCTTCCCCATTTGGATGATGCCCCAATCAGAGCCAACAGCCCCTAAGTCTGCATTTTCAAGATTGGAAATTTGAAAACAAAATCGAACCCAGAAATCAGAAGCAGATTCTGGCTCCCGCAGACCCATTGCTGAGCTTTAATGGCGCAGAACATAAACTTCTACACACTATCCGAAAAAGTTTCTTCGCTTTCACGCTGAGAAACAGAAAAGAGAGAGGAGAGAGAAACGGAGGAAGGGAGGAGTAGCGGACACCTGTTGTGTATAGGTCTCAGCGGGCGACTAATCGTTACCCTTACAGAGGACGCTCTCTCTCACTCTCTCTCCTACAGAGCTCCTCCCGTCTTCTTTTTCTTTCTTTTCTGGTTTCTTAATGTTCTTGTAAGGTAGGATCAGTAGGTGCAGTAATGGCTGTTCAAAGTAGTGTCAAACACCTTCTCAGACACAGACAGCCTGTCTGCTACGTTTCTTCGCCTTCTTTTATGTTTGCTTAATTCTCCATTAATGTTTTCAAAATCCATTCATTTTTCTATCTGGCGTTTACCAATACTCGAAAAGCAAGGTAACTTGTCTTATCAGATGCTTATTCACTCCATTATTTCAAAAATCTGGGATTTCATGAAAGTTCCCATAACTAATTCTGTGTTTATACCATCCATAAGAAAACACTGCTTAAATGTAGCTTTCTCAATTATTTCATCGGATTTTCAATTAGTTTTCTTTTTCGAGATCCTCAATTGGGTATAGCTGAAATTTCCATATGGAAATGTTTTGATTTACCCTTATTGACAAAGATTGGGGAATTTATGGCGAAAAGGATCGCGAAAAAAAGAGATATTTCTTTATAGAGAGGTAGTTGCAGAAGCAGAACCGTGGGGGGTTCTGTACAGCGCCGTTCATCTTTTTTGTCGTTCGTGCTCTTGAAAAATCCTCTTTTTCTAATAAGAAAAAAGAGATCTCGATGCTGTTTTCACTTCCTCTCCACCATTTCTGCTTTCTTCCCCTTTCCTTAGTCCGCCATTTTCTCTATTATTATAAACAACGAGGGTAATCCGTCAATTTCTATTTTGGGTTCCATACAACGAACTTGAGGGGATTTGGGTGTGTTTTACATGTGCATAAAAGTGAGAAAATTGGCTCTTAGGATGTTGCATTGGCCATAGTCAATGGAAGGTCGGTGAATGTGTTGAAATTTCTGTGTTAAAATCGAGGTACAACCTTCGAACCTTGAAGCTTTAGACTTTGTTTTCTGCCTTCGATTATTCTTAAACTTCCGTTGTTTGGGGTGCTTTTCTGACTTATTATTCTACTCTTGTCTTTCAACTCTATTTTATATTGAGACTGTAAAAAAGGTGGAGACTTGTTGGTTTCCATCGTCAGCTATGCTTATATCTTATATTATTCTGCTTACATTTTTTAGTCTTTTTTTACCTGCCTGATATGAGCTGTGCATGCGAATTGTTTAATTTATGTTTGAGTGGAACTCGGTCCATGATTTTTGGGCTTTGGTTAGTATTTAAGGGTGTCATGGTATAATGATTTGCAGTGTTTGTTGGCCATGGATTTAGAAGCATACATGCGGAGTTCCGACGAAGAAGATGAAGTTTTCTTCGACTCTACAGCAGAGTTTTTGTTAATGGAGGATTCTTTTGGAGGAAAAGATGAGAAGGGTTATGAAATGTGGACAAAAGAGCCGCAGAGCGTAAAGAAAAGGCGGGAAAGTTTTCTTCAAGGAATGGGGTTATCCGAATATGCTTCTCGGAAGGTTTGTGAAGAGAATGTGGCTATGGAGGTTGATACTTCTTTGAATTTAATGGGGTTAGAGAGGCTGATGGAGTGCAGTGGAGCAGTTTCGAGCTGTTCTTATTGGCCAACTTCGATGTTTGAAAATGTAGAAGATCGAAATAAAAAGGAAACTGAATTTTTATCTTCTTCTCCACAGCTTGTACATGGCCAAGCAGAGGCTGGTGGAGAAGAAGATAAGAGTTCTGATGAAAGGAAAATCAAAATAAAGAGCTGGTGGAAGTCATTTTTGAGCAAAAGCAGAGCAAAAAAGAGTTTTTCTGAGGAATTTAAACTGAAATCCGAAACGTTAAGAAGATTGAGGATTAAGGTGAAGCAAAACAAAAAGAAATGCATGGAATTATCTGCTCTATATTACAGACAAAACTTTTGTGGCCACGAGGGATCCATTTGGACGATGGCATTCAGTCCCGACGGCCAGTTTCTTGCAAGCGGAGGCGAAGATGGAATCGTACGAGTTTGGCGAGTATCGTACGATGATGCCTTGGGTAATTTTTCAACACCCGAAGGCAATTTAGGTAGGAAAGTGAGTGGGAAAAAGAAAACTTTTCTCAAGAAACAGACATGTCGTAGTACCGTTGTGGTTCTGGAAAGACTTTTTCGGATTGAAGAATTGCCCGTCCAAGAATTTCGTGGCCACTCCGGTGATGTCTACGACTTGGCATGGACTAATTCCAATGTAAGCAAATCTCAACCAGAGATTTTTGTGTATTACTTGTAGCTGCAATTGAAGCAATGCTCACTTCAATTATACTCGTGTAGTGTCTTCTATCGACTTCGATGGATAAAACGGTTCGTTTGTGGAAAGTGGGCTGCGATAGGTGTTTAAATGTTTTTCGTCACAAAGACTATGGTGAGAATGATTTTCGAATAAATGCAATCAATATGCTTCATTTTTTTTCTTCCATTTATTGTAAAGTACTTAATCATTCTTAATATGGATTAGTTACATGCATCCAGCTCAATCCTGTGGATGAAAACTACTTCATATCTGGGTCTGTTGATGGAAAAGTTCGGATTTGGGGAGTAAAGGAAAAGCAGGTGGTCGATTGGGTCCATATCCGAGATATAATTACTGCTATATCATACCAACCAAATGGGAAGGTATAATTCTTTTTCATAAAGTCATATTGATCCATAAAATTTGTTTTTCTAATATTCTTCGCTTCTGGGTAAGCAGGGATTTATCGTAGGTTCCATTACGGGCAATTGCCGCTTCTACACATCCACAGGTACATGCTATGTGGGTGTTTTTACAACTTTTTTTTATGCATTTTTAGTTTTTAGATTTTTATTTTATTTTTTTTAAATTGTGGTGTAGATGATTATCTGCAGCTGGATGGACAGACAAACATTCAAGGAAAAAAGAAGGGCTTGGGCAAAAGAATCACCGGAATACAGGTTCGACAACATTCGAACCCACACTGTCTTTGTACTTGGCAACTTGGACTTCATGGCTTTTCTATTAAATTCATTCTCATTTTTGGTATATTTTCTTGTCCAGTTTTCTTGCGAAAATTCTCAAAGGGTGATGATAACATCGGAAGACTCTAAAGTGTGTATATTCGAGGGGCTTGACATCATTCACAAATATAAAGGTACAGATCTTTTAATTTTTAAGCTCCTTTTTTAGCCTAAATCTGCTTTGATTACTGTTTTTAAGTAGTCTTAATTCATGATAGAGGAATTTATTTACTACGTATATTATTAGCTGCATGAGCTTCCATTTTATTTAATCCCCTTAATCTTTCCTAGCATTCAAACAGCTTCATATCATGGTAGGAGTTGCAAAACTCTTTGATTTTTTTTTCTTCTCCCTCTGTTCCTCTGCACCATATTGGAGTTTGTGATTTTAGACTCGACCATTTTTAACTGGAAAATGCTATGATTGTTAAGCATGTTCCCTCTCGAGATGGAGTCTGATTCTGACCATATTAAGGTGTTTTTTTTTTGTTATTAAAGGGGAAGTGTTGACTTTCAAAACAAGTGCATGTGCTTTCTATGAAACTACTCATCAACCATTTTTTTAGTACAAATCAAAACTGGATACACATTCTCATCACCTTGATTGCTGTATTTTGTTTGTATAAATAATGGGTGTATTCTTTTTTATTAGAATCTTTAACCTCTTCTTTAATATTTCTGCAGATTCTGATTCAGTGAATTAAGTAGTGTTAAGATATGCATGCATAGATTCCTCAATTTTTGGGTAAAATCAGTTTTCTACGCTGATTCTATTTTGAATTTCGAAATAGGTCTTCCAAAGTGGGGAAGTCAAATGTGGGGTTCGTTTACCCCGACAGAGAAGCATATCGTTTCCGTCGGAAACGACTCCCGAGTTTACATTTGGAACGGCATCCATGAAGAAACGGACAAAAACCATCACTTCGTCGGAAATGACTCCCGTGTTTACATTTGGAACGGCATGGATGAAGAAACGGAGAAAACCCATCACTTCTTGCAAGCATTTTTTCTCAGAAGGCCTGTCAGTCGCAATTCCATGGAAGGCCCACGAAAGTGAATTGGGACGTTTCAGAAGTTCTGGGGATGATCCGAATTCTTCCTTCTCCAGTTGAGATTCGGAGAATTCTTCATTCGGGAATTGGTTATTTGTCAATGAATGGCCCGTCCAAGGGCTTGGTAACTTGGCCAGAAGAGAAGCTCCTTCCTCAATGGAATTCGCCAGGTGAAGATATCTCCAACTCAATCAATCCAGTAATATGGGGGCTCGTTGTTGTAGGAGCTGGGTTGGACGGAACAATTAGGACATTCCACAACTACGGATTGCCCAAGAAGCTTTAGGTTTCGATTTGATCTGCATAGTTGTGCAAAGGCTTGGCAGCACTGCCTTAAGAACAGTCCTGTAAACGGCGCCTGCTCAGCCTATGAGTGCTGAATTGGGTGGAAAGGCATGGATGTTTCACAGCCATGAGTGAGTTCTACTTGGAGCCGCCCATACTCATATTGCTAGACCAAAGTAAGATCGTGTTCGTTCAATTTTGAAATCATCAGATCATCTGTAGTTGAAAATATTTAGCCGGAACCAGAAATAAGAACTGAAAACAAAAGATTCGACAATAGAACGTGGATATAATTGAGGAGTTACTTAGTACTTGAATTTTTTTCACTTTTTTTTTTTTTGTGAATATTACTCGTGGATGACTTGAACATTACAAAGAAATAGATTTTGGTTAACATATAATTAATTATGTTAATTACTTCTTCATTTTTGTTTTTTATTTATATACATTTTGAATCCTCTCTCTCAAATTTTGCTAACAACTAAAATCCTAAACTATGAGAAAAGAACGGAAGCGACCTCGCGGTCACGTTTCTCGTTCAAATCCATCGACGTTAACGCCTCCATTTCGTTGACACCATGGACCGTCGAACGGAGTGAAGGACATCAATTATCGAGGACGAGGGACGTCCCTCCTGCCTGTTGGAAGACAGACGGTCGTTGGAACGATTATCGGGCGATGGCGGACGATCTTCATTAGCCGTTGGATCCAGGAAGGACGTCTCCCTCTCGGAATTGACTGCCAGGATTGAATCTGCCATTTTCCAAAGGCGATGGCGGACGAACATCAATGGCCGTTGGATCGAAGGAGGGACGTCCCTTATAGAGATTGACGGTCATAATTGAATTTGCCATTTTTCAAAGGCGATGGAGGACGATCATCCATGGCCGTTGGATCAAGGGAGGGACGTCCCTTATAGGGATTGATGGCCATGATTGAATCTGCCATTTTCCAAAGGCGATGGCAGACGATCGTCCATGGTTGTTGGATCGAGGGAGGGGCGTCCCTCAATCGGAATAAACGACCAAGATGGACTCCAAATTCGTTAACGTTGAAGGGTCACGTGCAAGACACACACATTTTTAAAAAGGGCAAATTCCCTCAATCCTTAACCATGTGGCTTCTATGGGTGTTATTTTATTTGATTATGTATTTGCTAGTAACCCAATTGTGCATATGTAATACCCCGAATTTTTTCAAGATGAATATAAGATTAAGAGTTTATCATTTCAATGTTATGCCCATGAATGAGTTGGAATTGTGATGTGTGGTGTAAATGAGGACTATTACTTAGAGTTGAATAAGTGTGCATGCTTGATATTTCCGACCACTCAAGTTCTGTCAAGCATATTTCCTAATCCGTGGAGGTTCTTTTCATTCTTCTTGAAGGAATTCTTTCTTCTTTTATCAAAGAAGGCGTGTTCCAAATTTCAGATTAAAAGCTTATAAAACGAGGGAGTTATAGGCTTCCAAAGACGGACCAAGAAAATGGACGATGGAAATCGAAGAACGGATATCCCTCTTATTTCGGACGTTCGAATCTGTCTCATTTTCCTTCAGCGATTGATAAGCCCTCAGTATAACGGGCGTCCCTATCCCTATAATGGATGTCCCTCTCCGTCAAATGGACGGCCCTCAGACTATAGGGGACATCCCTCGCCCTAAAAAACAACATCCAACATCCAAAACCAACAAACAGAGATACAACAAAACAGATATACAACAAACAAATATACAATAACCAACAACCAAAACCAACAAATAGAGATACAATAACCAAAACCAAAACTAACAAACAGATATACGTAATCTCAATAGCAAAAAAAAATTTAACAATTACTTTTCGCAGTTTTTGAAGTTTTTGTAGTTTTTAGGGATTTTGCACTTTTTGCATCTTTTGTAGTTTTTGCAAGGTTGCCCTTGATATCGATGACCTTGAACTGCAAATCAGGGTTCATCTCGACATGAGTGGTGTGCTCGAAAAGGTCCTCTAGTTCGTGTAGGTCATGAACATGGAAGCCTTGATACGAACACTAGGCAATCACCAACTCCCCTAAAGGGAGAGAGACTTGAATATGCCATGTGGGCTACAATTGGGAGGCAAAATTAGTTTGTCACTTCTTTCAAAGCGCAGTATGAGAAAATATACCATTTCTTATTTGTAGGTGCCATGAAAATTACAATTGACTCTGGTAACATCACTTGGTACCCATACTGTGTGTGCAGGTCAATCGATAACATGAAATATGATTGCTTCGAGTGTGTCTGAAATAAAATCCATATATTATATGAGGAAAAAATACTACATGAATGAATACAAGTGCCTTACATGGATCCAACCAAGAGTCAGTAGGCCCTCCTTCATTTGAACCTCAAATATCTCCTCCTCATTCAATGCTAAGCATTGCATGTTAAGCAAGCGAGATATTTATTTATTTTCAATAACAGCGTCTTAAACATTGGTTAAACATTTTTACCCAGTTCAAACTTCCTAATTTCTTTGGAATGAGGAGGGTTGTTATTGAACAGACATTTTTACCCTGAAAAAAGACAACACACCGCACAATGTATTCAGAATACAATCAAAACTGAAAATAACTTTCAAATCATATTGTTTCTTACCCTGGAGCCACAAAGTATACCACACATCTCTTTGTCATTCTTGGTATTTGCCTGTGTTAATTTTATGAACTCGTCCATCAACTTCACAAGCTGCAATAAAAAATTAGTTTAAGTGTAAATTCAACACATTGTACAAAACCAAATTGAAGACATATCACTTGCACTTTTAGCAGTGAAGTAGGCCTTAGAACTGCTTCCGTCGAAGGAGGACCCGTTGGCAATATCTTCTAAACTTTGACAAGGGTTGGAGGAAAGGACGGTTGCCTGATGATAGGAGATCTGCACAATTCTAACACATTATTAATCAACAGTGTAACGATCCGAATTCTTACTTATCTTAAAAACTCGTCGAAAAGCCTTAGTGTTAATTAAAAACTTGAAGAAATGTCATTTGGAAATCATTTGACATTTAAAATCAGAGTGCCGAGAAAATCCGATCATTACCAACTTACTAAAAAAAACTGGTTCAATTAAAAAAGACAACTATGATTAATAAGATTAGCGACAATGTAATTTTAGAAGCATCGCAAAACAACGTTAAATAAAAACTCTGAAATCCTAATAAGTGTCCAACCAGGGTTAAAAAGGGAAAATTAACGTTTACAAACCATGCTTGACATTAAACCCTTTTTCAAACCGCTTCTTCTTCTTTAACTTTATGTCGTACTACTACTCCACCGCGTTTCCTCCGGATACGCCGCAGGCTCCACTGGAATGACCTCTTCTACAGCTCCTAACATAATTACTTCATTACCTACACCACAAGTAAGGATGTGAACTTTCGCCCAGTAAGGAAATAGGGGAAAACAATTATGCATATCTCTCTTTAAATTCTTCTTGGAATGGGGGCCAGCCAAACCAATTCTTTTCATTACATTCGTTCTTAGTTCGTTTTGTACTCGTATGTCGAGCTGGAGATTGAAGGGTTCTTAGGGAATGGAGTAGTTGACCGAACCTAACCCATTACTTGCAACTAGGTCCCCGTTCCCGTCAAGGTTGGGGGCTTCGCCTAGCAGCCGACTAGTTTCGCTACCCATCTGCCCTTCAACTCCCTTTTTCGTCCCCTTTTCGGCGTATCCCGCCTTCAAGGGTCCTCTCCTTCCGGTGTGTCCCTCCTTCAGGGTTTTTTCGCTTCCATCGTATCCCGTCGGAGGGTTTCTTCGGTGATGGGAGTATCCCGTCCGTCCTAAACATTATTGCTCTTACGTTTTTCCTCACTCATGCATGTGGGTACCACCCCGAGGGGGTATCCCCTACTGGGTTTCTATAAATGTGAGTACATCCTAACATTCTCAAAATAACACATCTACGAAAATAACACGTACATAGAAAGAAATCCACAATAAGTATGAAACAGAAGAATAATAGAGCATGCTCACATGTAACAATGAAAACAAGCAACATATAAGTACAAGTGGCGCTAAGCATGCTATTAGTGACTAAAATGAAGCGACAAAAATGTGCATATCTACACGTGTTTGATCTGAGTATAACAGTGGAAATCGTAAATGAATAAGCATGCTTCTATCGAATATAATAGCGGGAATCGTAAATGGCTAAGCATGCTTCTATTGAATATAATAGCGGAAATCGTAAATGACTAAGCATGCTTCTATCGAATATAATAGCGAAAATCGTAAATGACTAAACATGCTTCTATCGAATATAATAGCGGAAATCGTAAATGGCCAAGCATGCTTCTATCGAATATAATAGCGAAAATCGTAAATGACTAAGCATGCTTCTATCGAATATAATAGTGGAAATCGTAAATGACTAAGCATGCTTCTATCAAATATAATAGCAGAAATCGTAAATGACTAAACATGCTTCTATCGAATATATTAGCGGAAATCGTAAATGGCTAAGCATGTTTCTATCGAATATAATAGCAAAAATCGTAAATGACTAAACATGCTTCTATCGAATATAATAACGGAAATCGAAAATGACTAAGCATGCTTCTATCGAATATAATAGCAGAAATCGTAAATGACTAAACATGCTTCTATCGAATATAATAACGGAAATCGTAAATGGCTAAGCATGCTTCTATCGAATATAATAGCAGAAATTGTAAATGACTAAACATGCTTCTATCGAATATAATAACAGAAATCGTAAATGACTAAGCATGCTTCTATCGAATATAATAGCGAAAATCGTGAATGACTAAGCATGCTTTTGATGACTTAAATGGAGCAGCAGAAATACATGTATAGCGAGACATATTTTAAATCGATCATGACAACAAAAAAACTAAGGAACTAAGCTTGCTTTAATCGGATACGACATCAGTGAGAAGTATCAAAATGAACAGCAAGCATATGCTTTCTAACAATAGAACTATCAGCAAGATTGGCGTCAATGAAATGGTAACAGTCATGCTTCCCAACGAACAAATAACGGGTCAGGTTTTTATGCTAAGGATTCTACAGTAGCTTGTAACTATGAAATAACAGTAGATCATGTTGTTAACATCCACTTAAACGAACGATAGCACAACGATAAACAATAGTGAAAACAGCAACGGAAAAGGCGAAAACAACAACAATCATGACCTTCAAATGTTTGTAACGCCAACTAAAATTATGAATCAAAATAGCAAACACATGCTGCATAACTAAACATTGGATGGTCAACAACTACTCAACATTCAGAACTCAACGTTTGTTTCACAGGAAAACAAGCAGCAATATTAAGAACAAAACAGAGGCATACTAAGAGGTCTCATGAATAATGGAGTAATCCGTTACTTTCTCACAAAATAACTATGCATCAAACAAGGTCACATTATGAATCGTTTCCTTTCTTTATCATTCACGTTCAACCACTGTTCTCATTCTTATTCATGTTTCATCAAGTTTTTAAGCCACACTTTGTAAGAACATTAACAGCACATAGAAAAGATGATAAAGTAAACAACTACAAAATGAAGAGTAAGAACAGAAGAAGCATTGAAAGAAATCAACAGAGCTCATATAGGGAATTCTACAAATTCTATCTACATCAGTCAAGTAAATCCCACAACACACATAAACACGTTTTACTTGGGTGTAGGCCTCCACCTGGCCAAGACAACTCATTCCTTACCTTATTGACAAAGCAGCTTCTCCCTTTTAGCTTCACACCTCCAACAACAACACTCCAAGAAGAACAACGAAGAACCACCCGAGAGAAGAAGGTGAGAACAGAAGAAATAGAGCTCTCCAGGGGGCAATTCGTACCATGGCAGAGGGGGGAGCAGGAGACCAAGCTCTGCAGGTCGAGATCGTGGGTACGAGGGTCATTGTGTTGCGTCTCTATTGGTTCCACGTCGTTTTCCCCTGATTTAAATTCCTTTTTTGTCGGTGATCTGCTATGATTCAGACGGATGCAGATGAAATCTTCGTGTTCGCATTCGTCCGCAAGACTAACTTTTGCAAGCAAATCCTGAGGTCTCGGACGGGAGCTAGCGTCCCCACATACATCCGTACCATCCGTAGTCTAGGTTCGGACGCCAGTCGGCGTCCGCATGTGTCATATGAAGGTGGAGTTAAATCAAATAGATTCAATTCAGACGGGCTCTCCTGCGTCCGCATCGTTCGCATGTACCGTCCGAATGTGTCTAGGAATTGGACAGATTCAATTCGGACGACTCTCTTTCTCGTCCACAGGCGTCCGCAATAGTCCTAAAGTCTCCAGACTTAAACAGATTCGATGCGAACGCGTCCTGTCTCGTTTGCATCGTCCGCGTCCTGCGTCTGAAACTCATCAGTACATTGAGGTTAGGATGCCAGATTGCGTCCCAAGTCGTCCCCAAGGCCTGGGTGACGTTCCATGTGTTTCGTGCACGACACTTCTCATCCGCAAAGGCGTCCGTATGCGTCCTAATAGTTCAACAGTCCAATTCCTTTGTGTTTTCGACCAAGTTTTTATCCGAATTGATTTCTTCACGAAATTACAAGTCATAATTTAACGCGTATAGAGACTATGAAAATACATGTATTACGCCAATTCTTTCCTCCAAAGTTTGATTACATCGTTTAACGAAAAAATTAGGATCGAGTTGTTACAAACAGTACTAATGCATATATGAAAAGTGCATGTAAGCTAAAAGACATACTTTGATCCGTTTAGACCGGCATCGGATGATGTAGGAGAAGTTGATGGAGGACCTGGCTGGGCTGTTGGAGGAGCTGACTGGGCTTATTTCATCTGAAGTACAATGGCTTGAATCTCGTCAAGTTGCCTCTCCTGTCTCCCTAACTTGGCGACAAGCCACTACCACCTCTCCTCACTGATCAGTACGTAGGGCGAGGACTGAGGAGGAGGTTGAACAGAATTGTCCTCCACCTCTACGTGATCAAAAGGTTGTTCAACTGACATCCACTGAATTAGTGCAGTCAACGTCGAAGGAGGATGTGCAGCTGACGTTGAAGGAAGTTGTACAGTTGACTTTGATGGAGGAGGTGCCACTAACGTGGAAGGATGATGTGCAAGCTAGGTGGAGGAAGTTTCCATGCCTTTGAATACCCACTCCCCTCCTACTTTATGCAGCCTCATTCGAGTCAATGTCAATTGATTGTATACGTCAAGTGTCTTTTCATTGGTTCATCGCTCCTTGGGAGGGACAGCCTGTAACACCCCGAATTTTTTAGGTTGGACAATTATCGGGGTATTACTGAGGACGTGTTTGAAGGATTAAGTTTAGGGGTATTTTTGTTACAATTTCCCCATAAACACGATGTAATTAAAGGATGGGATAAGTAAGATGTTACGTTGAATATTTATACGTGTCATTTTATGACACATAATAATGGGATTGAAGTTAAGTGTGAAAAGTTAAAGAAAAGTTGGATTTAGAGTGTTGCGGACGAGGATCTGGACGATGCGCACTAGAAGAACTGCGTCCGCATCTAATTTGTTCCCATATGGGGACTTTCGAATGAGTCCGAACTCATGCGGACGAAATGGGACTGCTTCCGCTTTGCCTCTGTCCAAAAACTGGACACTTTCGGATGACACTGCGGACGCTGCGGACGAGGTGAAGCTTCGTCCGCAACGACTCTGTCCAAATAATAGGCAATTTCGGATGAGGCGGACAATGTTGTGGATGCCACACCGCGTCTGAAAGACGTAGCAGACGGTACAGACGAGAAAGGGGGACGCCATTTCTCGTCCGAGACCTCAGAATTAGCCTACGAAATTTGCCCTTGCGAACGCCATTAAGTCGTCCGCAACATTCCAAAAGAAACCAGATCTACGTAATTTTAGGGATTTAAAACCCGACCGCTTGTCGTGTAGTTAGTTACTACACACAATTTCTCAACAAGAAATCCTCTCCAGCATAGGCGCCGACCTCCTTTAGTCAGACCGCCTTCTTTTTGTCTCCTATGCCCACGGGTTGTCCCCTCCTCCCTCTAGGTAAAAGCCTTTCTCTCCTTCTTTCTCTGCCATGCCATTCCCTGCGTGAGAAATTACAGAGAGCAATAGAAAGACTTGTGAGGGAGCTCCTGCGTGGGAGCTAAGTGTGTGTAAGTGGTGTGAAGATTGGAACTCTTGTGAGCTGGAGCTTCGTCTGTAAGTTGAGTGGTGAGCTATTGTGAGTGAAGCAAATGTGAGTGAGGGAGTCACTATGTGAAGAGTGAGCTGCTGGTGAGCTGGAATAGCTCCGTCCGTGAGCTGTTGCGGTGAGTTTGAGCTGTTGTAGATTCCTTGCCATCCATGAGTGTGTTCTTCAAACTAAGTAAGGAAGTGGTAGTCTTGGGCGTCAAAGCCTTACCCACAAGTAAAAATGTGTGTTTAGTGTTTTACTTGGTTGTAATCTATTAATATTTTCTGCAATATTTAGCAATGTCTTTACTCTTTACGTTGTAGTCGCTTACTCTAACAATTCTTTCTACTTTAAATTTCATTGAAGAAGTCGATGATATTGTTTGAAGACAAAATTGAGTAAGGAAACCGTAAATAGAACAAGAAAGATAATGAAAGGAAAGAATGATTCATGCTATAGTCTTATTTTACTGCTCAATTATTTTGTGCAGAAGTTATATTATCTGTTAGCTACTCAATTACTTTATGCAATTACTTCCAACGTATGATACTATTTTATTACTTGGGTTCATCTGCACTTATATTCTATTATGAGTTTAATGATTTTCTGTTTTGTCTAATTTCCTGCAAAGAGCATGTTCATATCTCCTATATATTGTATATTTATTTCAATGTATGTTCTCTGTTGATGGTTCTAAAGTATGTTGATTTCTTTGCTGGATTGCTATGGAAATAAAATAGGTCATGTAAACTATCTAAATAATTTGTTGTGTTAACTAACGTGAAATCTCCAAGCATGAATTCTGTCAGATATCATAAAGCTAGTTCTTAACTGTTTAGCATGATTAGTTTTGTTTTATTATGATCAAGCATGAATAAATATTTATTTCTGTTGCTAAATTAATTGTTAAAAGCACGCTTAGATGTTCATTTCTGCAGTAATATTGATTGTCATGTAAAAGTATGTCGCTATTACGTTTCTATATTGTTCGTTACTATTTCTCGTCGTTAATAAGCATGTTATTACTACTCGTTTCGGATACTATCACTGTTGATTATAGTTAATTACAAAGCATGTTCACTTTTTCATTTTGATTCATAAACATGTTATCGTAATGCACGTATGATAATCTCTGTTGTTTAAATTCGTTTAAGAAGCACGTTTAGTCAATTCGATTCATATGATTGATTATTCGATGTTGTTTAGCATGTTTCGTTTTTTCCAATTGATTAATACTCACTGCTGTTTTAGTCAGTAATAAGCATGTTCTTCACTGTTCCGTTTATATATCGTTCGCTAGTATTTATATTCAATAAACAAGTATATCATGTCATTTATTGCTACTGCTCATAGTCGTTTAAAATAGAGCATGTATTCTTGTTTTAAATTCACTGTTATTAGCCGTCAAATTAATAAGCACGTATGTTTATGTTTCTCCGTTGTTGTATATTGTTAATTAAGTCGGTTTAAAGCATGACAAAATGTTCCAATCACTGTATAATTTGATGCTATTTCGTAATTGATTTTCTGTAAATTTTAGAGTATATTGGCATGTTTAATTGTCGTAGAATCATTATGGTTTCATGGCTGTTACATGTTTATTCTTCGTCAATTTCAAAGCATGATTAGCACGTTTTAACCGCTATGAACTCTCTGCTATTCTGGATTTAATTGGTTGTCAAATATAGGTTGCACGTATGCTAGATTTATTCGCTGTTAAGTTGCTGTTAATTCCTATCGAATTCGAAGGATGCTAGCACGTTTTAATGGTTGAATTAGCTATAGAATTCACTGTTGTTCCATGATTAATTTTACGTTAATTCCAAAGTATGTTAGCATGTTTTAAGTATTAAAAAATGCACTGTTATTTCACTGCTGTTTCGTAGCTATATTTTAATCAATTTTGAAGCATGTTCGTATGTTTTATTCGCTGATTAGTTTGTTGTTGTATTGTCGTTAATTTCTGCCAATTTCAAAGCATGATAGAACGTTTTTAATTATTGTATTCACTGTTGATTTCGCTACTGTTTTGTAAATGATTTCGTGAATCTTCAAATATGTTAGAAGCATGTTAAAATAGTCAATTCTTGTACTGCCATGTTCTGTAAATTCAAGTTGTATTTCTTGTTTGAATTTCTTGTCTTACTAGTTATTTATTCCTATTATAATAATAGAAACAAATAGGGAGTACTACCTAGAGACAAATAGGGAGTATCACCTACGGGGTGAGTACTCACAAACACAACGTGAGGAAAAAACGAATGAACAAAATGAAAGAACGACGATGAAACGATGATGAAATGATGATGAAATGGGAATTAAAGAACGGAAGGGCAGTGCGGGTTTAATCAGGTAGCTGACCAGGTCTCGTCCTTATTCGGGTACGGGACCAGCTACCCTAGGTGGTTAATATCCGGTAGGCTACTCCCTATCCCCAGGGTTTCTTTAATTCAACTCGATGTAGAAGTAACGAACAAACGAACGCAACAGAACGAAAAGAAAGATTTGGTTTGGACTGACATCCATTCCAAGAAAACTAAATAGTGGTTTACATATATATATATATATATGATTGTTTAACCCTATTTCCTTACTAAGCCTCTAGGCTTATAGTTACTTGTGGTTAGGTGTAGGTACAGTACGAGAAAAGAAATGCACAGACTTAGGAGTAAATGCAAAAGACGACAAACAAATAATAAAGCAAGGATAAAGGATTTGCACGCGCGAAACTCGTGGCTGGCCAGGCTTAAAGGAAATGAGTAAACGATTGGAATTAAATGGTTTGATTGTCAGTTTCAATCATTTAATGCAATATTTTTAATTGAGTTCTTTTTATTAAGATTCTTTCATCAAGTTATTTACGCTTCCGCAATTTTATTAAATAAACGATTTATTTTATGCTTCCGCATAGTTGCATTAAATTGGTTTTCATAATGAGTTTAACGAAAGGTCAGTAGCGATCAGGTTTTAGGCCCTCTCTGATTTGTTTTTAAAAGAAAATTTTAAAATTTCTCGCATTTTCAAGGAATTACGAAAATTCAGGTCGTTACACAGCCAACCCGCTGATGTCAACTAACTTCTGAATGAGCCAATTATAGGGGAGATTCTTCCTTAGACTCTTCAGGATTGCCTTCATTTGATTAATAATGACATAGGCAAGGTTGAATCTCTTGCCATTGTAGAGCTTCTCCATCACATAGAGATCCATGCAATTGACATGGTCTCTATGTCCATCACGAGGCAAAACTATGTAAGTGATCATGTGATGGATTACTCTTGCTTTAGCATTTAGGTCCTTTGATTTGGACTGGGAGAAAAATTCAACGACTTCAAGATTGCGAGCTAATTGTTTCAGCAATGTCAGACTTTCTCCTTGTTTTACAAATTCTGGATCCTTGGATACGTGGAAATACTCCTCCGTTAGCTTCTTCATGAAGTATCCAATAAGCTCATTTAACTCTTTAAGAGTTAGCTTAATCTGATTCTCATATAGAAACGTCCTCAGCTCAATAAGGTTGTCCAGCTCCAAATTTATGTAAAATAATTTCACAACCCTCTCATAATAATAGCCCCCCATTGTAGGGGTGAAAATCGATTCGGTTCAAACAGGGTAACCGAACCGAACCGATCATTATTGATCAGTTCGGTTCGGTTTTGATTTGAAAAAAATAAAATATTGGACCAAACCAAACCGAACCGATCATTTCGGTTCGATTCTTGGTTGTAAGTGAGAAAAACTGAACCAAACCGAAAATAAAACTAAATCTGAAAACTTATTTAATTTAATTCCAATTTTTTTGATGAAATGCTACACAGAAATGTAGTTACATGGAATTCATTGATTTCTGACAATTTAAGAAACGAGTCACCACATATTACTATTCGGTTGTTTCTAGATATGTTAAAGCTGGGAATAACTCCAACTACTTTTAGTTTATCTTCAGTTGTAATGGGTTGCTCACAGTTAGAGGTAGGAAAGCTTGGAACTCAATTACATTGATTAATTATAAAAATAGGTTTTTGGCCTAATATCTTTTTGGGAACATTAGTTTAATATTGTCTTTTGTGGATATTTGTTAGGACTTTTGGGAATGTGGATAATTGATTAGTACTGTATGTTCTCGATTTTGACTTGTTGTGAAGTTTAGTTAAATCATTGTTTGATTAATATTATTTTAAAGTTATAATATGGAGTCTAAAATAAATACTTTAGTTTTCAACTTATAAAATGGAGCATAAAACAGAGCTGTAAAACAATTTTATTAAGCCTAAAAAAAGCTAAAACCGGGCCCAAAACTGAGCCCAAAATCGGATACCCAAATTTCGAAGTCTAGAAAAAAACCGAACCGAACAAAAAACTAAACTGATGAAAACCGAAACCAAGGTTTGGTTTTCGACTTAGTTTCTTGTTGTCCTCGTTTTGGTTTTAAAATTACAAAACCAAACGGACACAGTTTGGTTCTATTTTGGTAAAAAACTGAACTGAATCGAACCATTTCCACCCCTACCCCATCGTGCACAATCCATATAGACTAATGCGTTCAAACATTTCCTTTAATCCAAAGTCAGCAAACGCATTGAAATCTACCCTCCTAGGTATAATTACGGCACGGGTGTAATGTCATTATCGTACCATTATTTGGAGGACGTTGAGCTAAACACCACAGGTTGTGCCTCTGTAGGCACGTAGGTAGAATCACCCCGTGGTTGACCTTCGGGCTCGGAGGGAGGCACTTTACACTTCTTTGTCACTTGAACTGCCTTCGACGCAATTTTCCGCTTCAACAAACGTGATGATAGCTTTCGAAAGTTTGAGTTGGTCAGAGGAAGTTGAAATTTCTCTTGGCAATAGCTAGGGCACAAGAGGCCTTCGAGATTATATAGGCAGATTTGCATCTATCGAGAGGAGAAACGCTGTCGTTTCGCGTTTAGAGAAGGACTCTCAGTCGAAAACGGACATCCCTCATATTAAGACAGACGTCCGTTATGACCTGAACGACGCCGTCTTAAGACGAGAGACGTCATTGTGAGGCTAGTGACGTCCGTAATTAACAGAACAACGTAGTCTTGGGGCAAGAGACGTCCGTTATGAACGAGAGACATCCAAAATAGGTCAAGTGACGTCCGTTTTGGAAGAGGAACGTCCGTCTTAATTGAGGGAATTCGCACTTTTAAAAACATGCATGCCTTGCAAGTGACCCTTCAACGTTAAAGAATTTGAAGTCCATCCTGACCGTCCATTCCGATCCAGAGATGTCCTCGCTCGATCCAACGGCCATGGAATGTCGTCCGTCATGGCCATTGGAAAATGACAGATTCATCAATCCTGGTCGTCAATCTCTATAAGGGACATCCCTCCCTCGATCTAACGGCCATGGAAGATTGTCTACCATCGCCTTTGGAAAATGGTAGATTCAATCCTGGTCGTCAATCCCTAGAAGGAACGTTCCTCCCTCGAACTAACGACCATGGACAATCACCCGCCATCGCCTTTGAACAATGATAGATTCAATCTTGGCCGTCAATTCCGAGTGGGGGACGTCTCTACTCGATCCAACTACCATTGACAATCGTCGCTGATGCCCGATAATTGTTCCAACGCCCGTTCGTCTTCCAACGGGCAAGAGGGATATCCCTCGCCCTCCAATACTTGACGTCCTTCGTCTCCGTTCGATGTTCCTTGGCTTTAACAAAATGGAGGCATTAACGTCGACGGATTTCGACAGGAAATATGACTGCGAGGTCACCAACAGTAATTTCTCATAATTTAAGATTTTATTTGTTAGCAAAATTTCTTCAGAATTTAATTTGTCGTTGATCACCAACAAAGTTTGATTTATTTGTTTTTCTCGTTAACTTCCCAACAAAGTTTGATTTATTTGTTTTTCTTGTTCAGTTTGGTGCAAGTCTTATTTTTTTGAAACCGAAAATATGCCCACTGCTATTTAAAAGGAGGGTTATTTTCATATAATACCTCCAACTATGGATACCTTTTTACCCAATACCTAAAGGTTTAAATGTTTTTATTCTACACCTTATACTATCATCCGTTTTCATACATCACCTTCCGTCTCACTTCTGTTAAACGTATCTGCCGAAGAGCGCTCCTCTGCACTCTGCAGCAGCTCTCCTCTCCGAAACACGAAGGCACAAACCCTGCTCTGCGAAGGCGAAAGCGAACACGGGCTCGGCGAACCGTACTCTCCGAAGGCAACCCCGGCGCTGCGAAGGCGAAGGCGAACCCGGGCTCGGAGAAAGCAATCCCGTCTCTGCGAAGACGACCCGTGCTCTGCGAAGGCAACCCATTGAAACTATAGTTGACTGGTTTTCTTGCTTGATTTTTTCTGTGGTTTTCGGTATTTCTTATGTTGAAGATGGACCTTGTTTGTCAGAATAAATTGCTACTGGTTCTTTGTAAATGGCAAATTAGAGCTCCTTAGCTCACAACGCCTATTAATTACTCGATTCTTGAAGCTTTTGATGAACTAAATTTTTTTTTTTTTTTGTGTTCATCCCATTCCTT